>JACEEZ010018530.1:240692-285692 GCA_016584305.1 Chionoecetes opilio
GTAAAACTACAAAACCCCGAACAAGTTAAAGAAAAGCGAAAGGGAAAAAAAATTTTAAATGGGGCATATGGAAATTTGGGAAAAAAAAACAAAGAGAATAAAGGCCATATGAAAGGGATTAAAGTAATTACAAAGGTTCGTGAGAAAAGTACCTGGGAGTGATAATGAAAAAAAACCCTTTACAACAAGAAAAACATAAAAGAAAAATTTGGAGATAGTAAAAGTTTTTGAAAATAATAGTGGAACTTCATTACATGGCAAAAATATGATGAGAAATAAATTATAAAATGATACGACACAAAATGAATTATGCTTTTTGAATTTTCCCCTAAAAAAAGAAGATTGAAAAAGTGGGAGGATACAAAGAATGGCAATAAAAATGGTACCAGGCTAAAAGAACTTTTTATGACGAAAGATTGAAGGAGAAAAAAGTTAAAAACATGAGAAAGAAAAGGAAAGAGGGATTAAAAAAAATTTTTAAAAACTGAAAAAATAAGAGGATAGAAGAAACAGACAATGAGAGACTATGATCGGATGCAAAGAAAAGCTCGAACACAAAATGCCCAAACAAAAACATTAGGAAAAAGGGAGATCCTAAAAAACATAAAAAGTACATTTCCCTTATAGAAATATAAAAGTTTGGAAGGACTAAATAAGGAGGTGATATCGGCAAAGAAGGCACCGTTAAAAAGAAAAGATCGATACATGTAATACGGAGAGGGGCCCACACGCTGTAGCTCAGCAGTAAAACACAACAGGTAAAACACCACATACACACACGCACACACCACACACAAAACCACACACAACACAACAAAATTTTACACAAGAAACCCCTGCCTGGAGGATCGTTTTTAGGGGTCCAGCACCATTCTGTGGTTGGCGTCGACACCGACCCCGCTCATACCCGGGGATTTTCCATATAAATTGGGCGGTTATAGTCCCCCTTGAAAAGGGGATAGGTGTGTGCTGTGTGGGGTCACGCATTACCCAAGTGGTAAAAATGGTCCATGCACGCACGGGGGGTGAAACTGGGGGGTGCGAGTTGGCTCGCGGGAAAAGCCCATGGGTGAAAAAACAGAACACACAAACACCCGCAACACAAAACCAACACACCATAGGTGGGAATTTCCGAAAACCGAACTTCCGAAAATTTTCGGAATCCGAATTCGTTTGCGGATGTGGGGAAAAGTGAAATGTTTGGATTTCTTTTGCGGAATTTTTTGAAAAACCAAATATGTCTGAAAATTTCCCCCAAATTTTTGAAAACGATTCCTCCCGGCTTCGTGCACCGCCGGGAAACGCGCTGCCCACAGTGAGTAAACAGCAAGTAAACCCAAAGGGCCCCGCATATATCAGCGAGCATTACAGAGGAAGTACGCGACCTCGCAGCCTTTTTCCCTGTTTTGTTTTTGAAGTATGTTTTTTTTGGGGGGGGTGAAATTCAAACACTTATTGTGTGAGTAGAAATACATTGACGTTTTTTAGATGTTAGGATAAAGGGTCAGCAAATACTAAAAAACATGTTTTGGGGGGGGGGGGGTTGAACTGGACATAAAACTTTCCCCGCCGACCAGTATGTTTTCTATTATCGCGTGACCCTATCCCGGATTAGAAAAACCACAGGAGTTTAAAAAAAAATGACCCAACTATCCTTTCGTGGACTTTTCGCTTTTAATAAGTAATTCATGGGCGGGGGAGGGGGTGATCAGGGGGCCCAAAAAACCAGTATATAGACAACAGCGAGCTCGGTGTTGGTGCGGGTTATTTTTTTACAGTGATTATGCTTGCTGTAGAGCAAAATACACTTGCAAGGAGGGTTTTGTAAGTGAATTGGGGTAGCGAGGGGGGGGCGACCTTATGGCGTTCATCCTGCCTTTATCGCTAGGTGAGGTGGGGTTTAACCGCCATCCCTCGTACGTACCCGCAAAAAATTTAGGTCTTCTTTTCCATTCCGATGATGCTTTGTGCCTTTCCTTGTTTATAGGGCAAAAAAACCCCCTCCACAGGGCCCAAAAGCCCGGTGGTTTGTTTGGGACGTATAGCGGGTTCATCTTCAGCATAAGGGAGGAAGTCTTTGGGTTTGGCCAATTTGGCCTTTTGCAACAACTTCAGTGGGTCTAAGGAAATTTTTATATTTAAATTGAAAAATTTATCTTATTTTTTTATATCATAAACTTTAGTTTTCACATAATATTTTTGTTTATATTCTTAGGTGAAAGAGAAACCCCGGGCTTGGGGCAAAACAGAACCGAAAGTCAACCCCCGCAGCCAACATCAAGGGGGAGGTGGGCAGGAAGCTGAAGCCCCCAACGTCAACGCGGGAAACCCCTTTCTCTATGACTTGGAGGTCCTCATAGGTATCGTTTACAAGCTGTCCACGTCGACGTGATATGCATGCAAAATGGCATACCCAGTTCAATAGGTGATAAGAAAGAACTTGATCCATCTAACACTTTTCAAAATACCAAAAGACAAGGTTATGACTATACAAAGCGCCCCCACGCCAGGATGAACTTTGGGGGGTCGAAACCCCCCCGATGAAGCAGGGGGCGCGCACGGGAAGCCCCCAGTTAGCAACCGAGCACCCCGACAGGGACCAGGTTGATAAGGAAATTTTCAAGGTACCTAATTTTATTTAAACCAGTGGGGACCAGCCTGATAAACCCAAAGGAGGGGAGGGCCACATGGGAAACCCATTCCTACCCTATCTGTACCTAGGACAGCCTTCGAGCATTGAAGGCTAAACCATTCAAAAAATCCCCAGTCTTTGTGGAGAAACCCCCTTTGGGAACCATCATATGATTAAGACCCCAAAGGTTTTCAAAGCCAGGGTTTCCTCTCCTCTTTGATAAATGAACTTTTTGATGGCCACACAACCCATCCCTTTAAGCTGCTGTTGTCCCTTCTTAATCCTGAGAAGGGGGATGCCCCTGAATTTAAGACTCTGTTCGAGGTCACAGAGCGGGTCTTGGGTACCTCAGAAGGGAGCAGCCCCGATGAAAAAGAAAAAGGTGATTTTTTTAAATTTTAAATTATAGATTTTATCGAGATCTACGCATTTCATTCAGTTACCCAACTACCCCCCTCCTAATAAAATGGGGAAAGAGCTTCAGAATTTGGGTTCAGAGAAGCGGAGGAACAAGGGCTGGAGAGGCCCCGGGCCCCGCCCTTTCCCGGCCGCCCCGGGTAGATGTGTTTTTTAGTACAAAACGGCCATTTTCCCCGCTCTGCAGTGTAGAGACATGTTTCTCCCAGGGGTTTTGAATGAGAAAGGGCCCGGAGCGAGTCTGACCTCCCATAATTTGAGAGATTGGTCTGCATGAAGGGAAAATGGACTGCTCAATATGAATTTCCAGAGGACTCTGAATGAGGAGTTTTAGGTTAAGGGGCCCGATATATAGGAATGAAAAAAAAAAATTTGGGGTGTAGTGTACTATCTGTTTTTACCCCTTTTGGCACTTAAGTTGATATATTGGTGAGTGTCGCAATGAGGAAAGGGAAAATGTGAAGTAAAAGATTTTTTGGGGGGCTGAGGGGGTAAGATGAAAATATACTAATATATATATATAAAATATATATATATATATATAATATATAATATTAATATATATATATAATATAATATATATATAATTATTATAATTATATATATTAATATATATATATATCAATAAATAAATAACATTGCCATTAGTGATTTAGTAAAAATATATAAATTTTCAACCACAAAGTGTTTTTCCTCTATTTTTGCAATATGCAGAGAAAAATCAATAATTGGTTGCAGATTGCGGACTTTCGGTTTCGAAGGGGAGCTTCAAGAAATTTTCGGACTTGCGGTTGCGGAACAAAAGGATTGGGGTTTTTCGGATTTTCGTTTCCGGGCAGTGGGTTTAGTTTGCGGTGCCATCCCTTTTTTACACACACACAACACCACACACCACAATCACCATAACACACACGCAGCCGACTACGCACGCACGCACGCACGCACGCACGCACGCACGCACGCACGCACGGCACGACGCACGCACGCACGCACGCACGCACGCACGCACGCACGCACGCACGCACGCACGCACGCACCACCACACGCACGCACGCACGCACGCACGCACGCACACACACATTTCTATGAATTTTGTTATTTCCGGGATGGTAACAGGTGGAGATGACGTGTCCAGCGCGTGATCAGGCCGTAGGTGAATTACACACATGTTGAAGCAAAAACCACGGAATTAACTCGCTCAGCTGTGGGTGATTATAGCTTCAAGATGGTCCATGTGGTACGAAAAGTATCTGTAATTTCAGGGGACACATGCCTGTCTGCGCATCTAATATAGAGGTGGTAAGCCGTGCAGCAGGGCAAAGGGCCCCTGACCGCGGCAGACACCCAGTGTGAGCCTGGCTCCTGCCAACGACAGGACATCCAAAATGTACCAGGCAACAACAGAGTTGTGTGGCGGTCACTATAAGCCCGGACTAGCCTTGGGAGACGGCGATCCCCTGCCTGACGCTGACAAGACAAGGGGCAGACACGTCCAGAACACGGTCGCGAAGAGAAGTCTTGGAAGCCTGCCGGCGTGTGAGGGGAGCGAGGAGGCTGAGAGCGGAGGGCCGGACGGCGGGTGGGGCTGGGCGGTGGCCGCCGCGGCCTCCGTCACCTTTGTGAGTAAGAAACACTGCAAAATATTCTTTGCAAAGTGTTATTTGTTACAGTAAAGAATGGCATCTTGCATCATTACAGTAGTGAATAGATTATTGGCAGCGAGCGAAGCGAGCTGCTTCTTACCATAAGACCCGTGGAACTAAGTTTAAGCCAAAAAGTGTATAACTACTCCTAAATATTGTCGGATTGAGCTGAAATTTGACATGTAAGTAGTGCTGTCAAAATCAATGGGGGTCTGTGGAACAAACATTTTGCGTAGAACAAGCCCTTAATGAGTAATTAGCGTAATGAGTTAATTGGCTGGAACGTGGCTCGCTGCCACGTTCCAGCCGCAAGAACTGAGCCAAAAGCAAAGGGGCCAGAGGCTGGACGCCTATACTTGATACAGCTGAACATTTTGTAGGTGCTAGAATTTCATTCAAATTCGCATAGTTAAGTAATTGATGGCTGTCCACATATTCAGAACTTTGCATGCTATAAAATAATGTCAAGCTATTATTTTTTCTCACCGGATGACGTTTTACTTGAGTTATCAATACGACATGACCAATGATTACTGGGACCAGGAAAACAGGGTGTTAAAAAAAAGAAAAAAACCTGCCTACGTATTCTTAGAAACATATCATTATGTTGCGTATTGTCATGTAGTTTTTGACAATGAGGATTTAACCGAGAAGGAGGAGGGCGAGTCCCTGAGAAGGTTCTTGGGAGCTGACTTCAACCTCCTCCTGCCTGGTGTGTATATATGGGGCTCACATTGCAATGCTGGGGAGGGGAGGTTTCGTGTGTGTGTGTGTGTGTGTGTGTGTGTGTGTGTGTGTGTGTGTGTGTGTGTGTGTGTGTGGTGTCGTGCGTGTGTGCGTGCGTGTGTGTGTGCGTGCTGTGCGTGCGTGCGTGCGTGCGTGCAGGCGTGCGTGCGTGCGTGCGTGCGTGCGTGCGTGCGTTTTTGTATGTGTGTGTGTGTGTGTGTGTAAGTAAGTAAGTAAGTAAAGTAATGTTTATTGCCAGATTAACACCTCACATACATAATTAATTTAAAGTAGTAAATTAAGGCACGGTCTGTCCAGCCGAAGCTCCCTAACAGACGGTTGTGTGTTGAAATATCATAGATGCTATAGCGGATATGATAGGCATCAAATGATATACATCAAAATGCCTAACTATCAATAAATAGATGTATACAGACTTATTTATATTATGAACACAAGTTTGCAGACTCTTACTCTCACGTAATGTCAGTTGCCTTATACGTATACACATACACACATACACAAATATACAAACACACATATATACTGTGATGTCTGCAGGACATGAAATATGTGTATATGACTTGTTGTATGCTGTTTAGAGAAGTGGTTCCCAACCTTTTTTCTGTTGTTTCCCCCTTCAACCAGTTCAACCTTCCGGATTTCCCAATTCAAGGAAAAAAGTAGCCAATACACAAAATGTACTTGTTTAATAACACAAGTATATCGACATTATCCCATATATCTATATATACTTGAAGAAAAGTCAATAGCCGCATTCTAAAACTTTTTTTTCTGTCGACTGAATGCTGGTAATTTAGATGTCCCTTAGAATAAATTTCCCCTGGAATCCTGGTTCCCAACCCCCAGGTTGGGAAATACTGGTTTAGAGTGTTAAAGGCCCGTCTACACTATCAGTGGCCACCTATGGTGCTCGAGCAAACAACTCATCAGTTTTGAGGGATGGTGGTGAAGGATGGCAAAGACCACCGACCAGCAGTTTGCCCGTTCACACTGTACTGAGTCCCCTACGTTCTCCCCTATCCAGTGTGCGGGTAGCTGCTGGCCGTGTTGGTTGAGCGATAGGTACTGGCGTGCAGTTGTGCCAGATAACATGGGCCATTATCAACCCTGTGGAATAATACGGTACATCGTACATACGAACCAGGTACATCCCAGGGATTTGCAGAACGTATGCTCCATAACTATCAACGTTTTACTAATTTCACACTGTATAACCCATACACCGGAACGTCTGGCATGGAGATTAACTGTCTAGTTCAACGCAGACGTTTCTGTGCATCTGGTAACACTGCTGGGGATGTGCTCACATGTGGCCACGCACGAATATATAGCACGCTCATGAACTGCCTCGGTCAGGGATGGTGCTTCAGTTGTTTGCGTCTACACTATCATTTTCCGGGTACTCGCCGTTACCATGCTCCAAAACCACAGGTGCCCACTGATAGTGTAGACGGGCCTTAGATACACCACGTGGCGCTCTCTCTAAGAAGAGTTGAGACAAAAGGCTGCAAAGTAACATGATATGGTAGGACCAAGAGGGTCGGAGGATGGGCTTTGACCTGACGCTCTAGAGAGATAAGGAAGCCAAGCGTTGCTTGCCTGGGAAGGACATATACAGGAGGAACAGACAAGAGGACGGGAACTTGTGCTGAGAGCGGGCGATACTTGAGGTGTGGCCTTGGGAGGAGGCGCTGGGGAGACAGGCGGCCGGTTGATTGTTTTTGAGGTAAAGTCATTCCTGCTGTTCATTCTATATATGTGCATTCGGCCTGTAATTGTGTTTGTGTTCTTGTGTGTTAAGATATTCAGAGTATATATATTTAGGATACGTGGAGGACCACAGTGGTATCATTGTCTGGTGTAGTCTGACTAAAGCGGAAGTAGCGTCGTTGTGTGTGACTATAGTGTCGCGGGGTGAAGGAGAGGCCTGTTATCTTAAAGCTTTTTTTTTTTTTTTTTTTTTTTTACATCACAAGGAACTGGCCAAGGGCACAACAAAAATGGGTAACACAAAGCCCGCTTAGTTGCCAGTCCCTATAAATAAGACAGTAAAGAGAATAAAATTAAAAACAAGGGGTAGGCCAATTTAGTTCGGAGGTGTCTTGTTACTCTTCTTTGAAAAGAATTTAAGTCATAGGAAAGTGGAAAAATAGAAACAGGAAGAGAGTTCCAGAGTTTACCAGTGAAAGGGATGAAAGAGTAAAGATACTGATTAACTCTTGCATTAGGAAGATGCACAGAATGGGATGAGCATGAGCATGAAATCTTGTGCAGGACCCGAGGGCACTTTGCTTGTTTAAGTTGAAGACAGTAGATGAGAAGAAGGTGAGAGACAAGAGAAGAAATTTTGCGGCGATGTTTAAAGAGAATGATGGATCCTCCAAAAATGAGATATCAACATACGTATTCTTACAAATGTGAGTAGCCAGTTGGTGGGGAGTAAAGGGCTAGCCGAACAGTAAATTCAATTTTAAAGAGTTGGCATGGACCACTGTAATTCTGAATTTTTTAGTATAGGCCTGTCCAGAATCTTCTTTAAAGTTTGTTAACAGTTTATCAATGAGAAGAGGTAAAGACGGTAAGTTTCGAGGATATGAAGAAATTGGATTACTTTAGCATTCAACAAAATTTGCGAGTCCCTTATCATGATGTTATAATAGAAGTCGAATTGATTAGCTTCGTGCATATTTCGTGATAACATTCCTGTTAGAACTTAATTAAAGAGTTGAAATGCGGGTTAATTCCGTAGCTTGGTGGTTTAGAATTAATTTATGAATTTGATGAATTTTTTAAAGTTCGAAAGAGTGGGTGTTTTAATTCAAAACCCAGGGAACACAAATTAGATCTAGATTTAAAAGAACTTCCTTCTATTTGCAATATAAACGTTTGAAATGAAATTAATTCTGAAGACGATAGCACAATGGAATCCACTGACGGACTTAATGTTAAGAGTTGCCAGACTTGATAAAAGTTGCACACTTTAAAATGAAACAGCTAAATTAAAGAAGCCTGGAGGAAGACCAAGACTGTGAGCTGAGAACAGAAAAGACACGTACGCGTTTAAGAAAGTAGGACAGAATGAAATTGTGGAAGCTACCCTGCTCTCCGCTAGCCCGTCTCAAAACCTTTAGAAGCACCCTCTATCACCAATTTAGGGTAATATGCTACCTTTAGAAAGTGTTTGGGTACGCAACCCAGTATTAAATGTTGAGTGTAGTACATAGACAAAGTGATGCAAACCCCAAATCGGTGGCTCGGCAGTTTGGATCAAAGTCTGGGATCGACACCGTCCCTTCCGTAGGCTCCTCCCAAAGGCCAACTCTCCAGCCTCTGACGCAAAACTAGCCGGTGACAGCCAGGACAAGCACCACACCAAACACAAACCAAAAACACAAGAAGTTGAGTCTACGGAAGTAGTGAAAGGGAAAGCACCGCCGAGTATCGTAATTAATTGAAAAAGTGTTTTTAGCCAAACCCCCCTTCAAAGGATCAATCGAATGGGACCAAGCGTTTACCCTACGATTATTTGCGATTTTTGAGCTACCCATAAATGAATTTCAGTTTGGGCACCCAAAACAGACAGACAGACACACACATAAGGGCTACTCCTATAGTCTATTAGACATGCTTGTGGGCCTTCGGAACCAGTTGATGTTTGGTTAGAAGTATATAATGTAACTTCTTTTGACTAAATTTTGGGTTTTGGAAATGGTTTACTTCCGGTATTAAACCTTTTGGTTTTCAGTTTTTCCCCAATCACAAACTTATGAGTTTTTAGAATGCGCAATCCCAGAGGTACCAAAAAAAAAAGGGAAATTTTTCCCCCCTTTTTTTTATTTGAAAAAGTGCTTCCTTGAAATTCTATAAAACCAACAGGAAACCCCCCTTTTTTTTTGAGGTTTTTGGGGTTTAAAACCCCTTTAAAAAGGGATTTTTGGGTAAAAAAATTGGGGAAAAAATATATATGGGAAAAAACGCACGTGGTGTTTTGGAAAACAGAATAAATTGTTTTTTAAGCCCCCCCTTTTGGGGGTGCTAGGGGGCCCAACCCCCTTTTTTTCCCCCCCCCCCCTTTTACCCCTTTTTAGCTTTTTTTTTTTTTTAATTTTTGGGGTGGAAAAGAATTTTGGTAAAAAACCCAAAAGGGGTCAAAAAACTTTTTGGGGTTTTAAATTAAAAAGGGGGGGAAATCAAGTGTTTCCCCTTTAAAGTACCCTGAAAAAAGCCCAGGGGTCCCCCCCCAAAAGGTAAAAGAAACCCTGTTAACCCCAAAAAACCCAAAAAAAAAAATTTTGTCAGAGCTCGGAAATGGAAAAATGGGGAAAAAGGCCGGGGAAAAAAATTTAATTTAAAAAATTTTTTTTAGAAAACCCCCCTTGGAAATTTAAAAGGGGCCAGCTTTTTAAATTTTTTGCGATTTTTTGACCACCTTTAAAAAATTTAAAGGGGCCTCCCAAACCCCAAAAAAAGGGCAAACCCCTAAGGGGGAAAGGGCCCCTTAGAAAGAAAAGTTTGGGGGGGAAGAGGAGGAAATTTTAAAAAAAGTGGTTAAAAAAAAGGGTTTTTTTTTTTTGGACAAACCCTTTTGGAAATTTTTGTGGAAAACCCCTTGTGTTCGTGTAACCACATCAAACGTAGATTGGGTTTAGGATGGAAAACTACAGGTTTTTTAACAGATTTAAGGGTTTTAGCCCATCCCATTCATTATTCATTGACTGGGACAGCGCTTAACACGAAAATGCATTTTAGTATCCAAATGTAGCGGACTTGTTAGAAATTTAAATAGTATAGAGGCTGTGGGCGAAAGAAATGGACACCTATATATTAGGGAAAAATGTTACGAACTGCAAAAGTTTGAAAAAATAAATAAAACAGAAAAAAGAATGATTAGGATAAAGACTTGCAGATTATCAAACCTTTGATTTAACCGAGAACTTTAAAAAAGAATGACCAAATTAGTTAGTAATTTCTAGATCCTTAAAAATCATATAAAGATTTAAATAGATAAATTCTTAATTTAGATGAAAATTATTAAAATATTGAAAGGATTAAGGGTTAAATAGCGTTCCTTATAAAAGGTGGATAGAAATTCCCAGTAAGAGATAATTGAAGCGATAACAGGAATTTAACGAGGCAAGATGCAAGCAAGCTTTTGAGAACAATAGAGGGACTCCGTCAGGACGTACCTTCAGATATTGGCCGAAAGGGAAAGAAAGTCATCGAAGGATCTAATACAGGCATAATATAATGATCAGGGTGGGAAGGGAAATCCTTTTCCAGCCAGAGTGGATTTTTAGCAAATGGTTTTAGCAAGAGTTCAGCTTTAGAAGTAGATGAGCCCTTTGGGACCTCGGGTGACCATAGGAGGAAGATGAAAAAGAAAAATTTGAGATGTTTAGAAAAAAAGGTCACGAGGAATTTGATTCAGAAAGATTTTGACATTTTCTATGAATAAAGAGTTTTTGGTAAGTTGAATAAAGATTTGCATGATTACGGGCAAAATATAAAGGATGAGTTCAGAATGACTTAGTTAGTACCGTTGTGACCCCTCTAAATTGGAAGCATGGAAAACAGCTTTTAACCCAAAGTTGCGGGCTTAGGTTAAGAAAGTATGTGAATGTAACCCTCCATGCCAAGACTAAGACCTCATGCGCTTGGACAAATGGGTCTTTGACCTGAAGCAGTAATCATTCCATGAAAATCAGAGTAGTCTTCCTGAGACTTTCCACTTAGTGAGTTGAAGTGCCAGCAACCTCCGATAGGGGGTTTCGAACGGTACCGGAGCAATAGACTTCGAAATAGTTGTGATCGAGGAACCCAACGGAGATTGGAGGACCATAAGGTGTGCTATCTCGTTTTCTTGATTTGGATTAAGCTATTATAAATAAAGATAAGTTAGATTAGCATTCACCCCAAATTTACATTTATGTGTGGGTTATCTAAGAAAAGGTGGTTGGAACCCTTCAGGTGTCGGTCGACCCAGGATGGAGTTCAGGAACCGGAAATGAGAGGATACAGTTGCGTACAAGTGCTTAAAAAGGGCTGTTCAGTGTCGTGACAAACCACATGAATACATTTAACCCACAAAAATTCTACATACAAATTACATAAGCATACATCACATTCCAAAAACATGCACCTCGTGAACACCATTGACAATAAATTACATCTACACAAATCTGCATCTTTACATTTTTTAATATATGGGTAGGTGCAGCAGTGGTTAAGTAAATGCTCTCGAAGACCGAGTTCAACGGAGGCGACCATAATCCCTAAAATATTCTGCACGGCGAGTGGCCTAGAGCACCCACATCCTCGTTCGTTGAGTGACGGAGTACAAGGGGGGCGTCATGCCCCGAACACAGGGTCCTTAAATTTAGCCTGGCGCCACCCGGCTAGGCAACCATCACACAGCAGCCCTCAAGTGACCTCCAATTCATCGAGCCTGGAGGCCTGCCTACAGGCCTAAGGCTAAATGCAAAACAAAAAAAATTATATGCTCATGTACTAATAACACTCGGTCATACACATACATAATCTATTTATTACTAACCCTATTTCCATGTAGAATTATATTGAAATTTCGGTATTATGTGAACGCATAAAGATTTTCAATTTTTTTATTGGCAAATTTCCAGTCGGTTTACGTTGCTGGAGGAATTTCCACAGTTGAGGCCCTAAAATATGGATATGTCTCAGAGCTGGCAAAATACTAAGTATCTAATCCAAACTAAATTTCGTTACACCGGAAAAATGTGTTAATACCAAATCTAAATACATTCTAGAATGTATACAGTTAAATACTAAATACTAATTTAATTTAATACATTTGTAAACAGTTATCCACAGTTTTATGCAGAAATTTATCATAAGTTCGAAAGTTTCCTTATTTATTCTAAATCTCCAGAGACAAAATAGGAAATCATAATTTCACAAAACTTTCTTCTATTTGCAATATAAATGCATTCTTGTAATTAAAATTACCTATGGAAACCACTCCCTGACGTAATGTTCAGTTGCATTATTATGATAAAATTTGACACACTTTCAAAATATGAAATCTTGGAGCTAAATACAGTTAGAAATGCTGGAAGACCAATACTAGTGACTGCTGAAGACAAATCAAGACACCTAACAGGTGTTTAGACAGAGGAAGGAACTGAATTGTCTTAGATTTTCCTCTTCCCGGCTCCCGCTAAGACCTCGCCACCACCCTTGGCCCCCCCTTCCCCATTCCACAATATCCTAGGGATATGCTATAGATTGAGCAATTGCTTTGTGGGCCCTACGGACCAGTAATGTTTGTAGTTAATAGTATATTTTAAAACATGTGAGTGCAAATCCAATCGTGATGTTTCTTGGCATGGTTCAAAGTGCCTCGGGGTACACCTAATACCGTAATGTACTACCGCCCCACGCCTGCCTCAACCCAGACCCCCCTGCCTCAACCCGCCCAACCCCCCCCAACCTCAAGCCCCACGCCTGTCCTGCAAGCACCCCACCAAAACCCACAAACACACACCAACACACACACACACACACACAAACACAAACACAAAGGTAAGTTCCATGAGTCTACGGAATAGTAATGGGAAAACTTACCGCAGAGTTCATTCCTGTATTTAATCTCTGAAAAGTGTTTTAGCCAAACCCCCTTCAAAGGTTCAATCGACATGGACAAACCGTTTAACTTTATTTGCGATTTTTTGAGCACCCTATTCAAATTGAATTTACAGTTTCGGCTACCCAAAACAGACGGCAGACCCACAAATAAGACAACTACTCTATATATAGACAATGTTTGGGCCTTCGGACCCATATTGATGTTTGTAGTAAGTAATATATTAGACAACTGTGATTGCAAACTCCAATCGTGTTGTTGCTGTCGTTGGTCACTGACAAAGTGCCTCTGGGTAGACCAATTCCGTGATTCCAAAACCATTTGTGTTCACGTGTGATTCCAACAAACTCACCAAACGTCCATTCTACAGTTTTGGAATGCGGCAGACGTTCCCTAGTTTTTCTTTAAACTAACTGATCCTATTGTTTTTGCCCAAAATCCCTTTCAAAATTTCAATTGACCTTTGGGACCAAGTCCTCTTACCACCTACGAATTATTTGCGATTTTTTTGCAATCCTTTAAATATTAGTCCATTTAATAACTGGACCCCTAAGCAAAGGCTTGCGGACCAGTATTGGGTCGCGACCCGTAAATATACGTATTAAAACCCAAAAATATTTAAATACTGCCCAGCTCTGTGTTTTCTGAATAGAGTTTTTAAATGAGGAAACTAAATTTACATTAAAACCCTGATTTATGTATGTTTTCCACCAGTTTGAAGGTTTGAGTTCCATGGCATTACTTAAATTTTTTATATGAATAATTATTTTAAGACTTTGAAATTACGAAAATTCAGAAATTGAATGTAGAAATAGTCTTTTTGAGTCAAATTTGCCCATATTCATATACATCGAAAATTTTTTTCTAGCCCCTATTATTAGGAAGGGGCCATGTACATGCCCAGAATCACAATAAATAAAAGGGGGGGATAACTAACGTGTAATAAATATGATTAAAAACTTCCATAGCGAGGTTTTAGAAACCCTGTAAAGTACGCCACACATCCTAAAAAGTTCATGAATACAGAGTTACTTTGGTAATTCCAGTTTACTTTTCTATATAAATTTCCCAGGGAATTTTTGTGAGTAAAACGTTTTAGGGCAACACCACTAAATACCCAAGGGGGTAGTTTTTATAGAACATTTTGGAAAAATTTATAAAATGTTTTTTGGGTTGTATTTATTTTAGTTTTTTGACGTAATCCATTGTTATTTTTTTACCTTATGCCAGCAGTAGGTTTTTGTCACAGCGTGATAGGTAAATTTTAAAAATTTTTAAAATTGCTAGTGAAACTTAATATATATGAGAAAAGCGTGGCCCTAAGGCGGATCCCGTGGACCCTTTATTATATACTTAAAATGAATAGGTGTATTGCAATAAACTGTCTGTTATTTTTTGCTGATATACTTTCAAAAAAGTTGTAAGGACCCGTTGACCCCAATGTGTTCAATGATAAAAATAATTTGTGTGGTTAATGAAACAAAAGCTTTTGAAAAAAACAATACACCAACTAAATAATTTATTTTTAGATATTTAAAGACATTTCTAATGAATTGTAATATTGTGATTCTGTGAATAACCTGACAAACCCAGATAAATCCATCGATATTCGAAAAAAAGTGATTTTTTTTAGGTAGTCATAAACGAGTAGTGATTCTTTTTCAAAAAATTTTATAAAGCTAGAGATACTATAGTATTAATTTGGGCCCATAGCAATTGATGTCATCTTTGCCGGGTTAAAAAATCGGTTAAAATTGTTGGCCTTTTTTTATTCTTGGAAAAACACCCTTTTTTGAAATTTGATTTTAAGCGTTTATGGCGTTATATTAAGTTGGATGAAAAATTTTTAAACAATTGCGATATGCCATCATATCCAGGGGGTTAAAAGTTTTTTATGGCATTTTAAAAAATTAGGTTTAGCTTTTGAACGGGAGGTAGATACCTGGGTGTGATGTAAACCTTTTAAGGTCATTTTCTACAATACGTTATCATCTCCACCAAACTTTAGAAAAAATTTTTAATTAAAGGCATTACAAAATCACCCAAATAGATTTCAGTTGAATTTAATTATTTGGAAAATTTGATGTTCTACCGTAAAAATCAGTGAAATCCCTTTTTCTCTTTTAGACTTTTTTAGTGCCCGGGGTGTGCGTGCGTGCGTGCGTGCGTGCGTGGCGGGGCGGTGCGTGCCCTGGTGCGTTGGGGGTGGGGTGCTTTCTGCGTGGTGCGTGGTGCGTGCGGGTTTCGTGCGTGCGTGCGGCGTGCGTGCGTGCGTGCGTTGGCGTGCGCGTGCGTGCGTTTCGTTTCGTTTTGGGGGCGTGCGTGCGTGTCGGTATTTCATTTTGTTTTACACTTAAAAAAGTTTGACAGAGTCGCCATTTGGGCGGTCTATGGGTAGTTTTTTTTCAAAGTTATTTGAAATTTTAGTATTTGACGGGTCACGTGACAACTTCGGCATGCTGTTCTCCGGGGGTTCCCGTGGAATGGGGACCACCCCCACCTTCATCGCGTGGATCTACTCCCTGGGGCCGGGGGGTCTCGTGCCTCATATGCCTTCAGGAGCCCTGGTGGCGGGGTTCGGTGGCGCAGGGGGGGCTGTGGCGAGGGCCGTGTACAGCCTGGCCTTGGGGGTGCCGCCTTTGCCACCCCGGCACTCTTCCTGTCTTCTCTCGTTTGAGCAGGTACTACCCCCAGCCAGGAAACAGTACCATCTAAAGCGGTATTGATAGTGATATCAACTTGGCGACATCCGAGACAAAGGGTTTGTTTCTTGTCTTTCTGTAAATCTGCTCGCCCCCCAGAGCATACGTAGTGGGGTTTTATAGCGAGTGTGCCTTGAAATTTCGGCAGGAACAGAGGTGGTAATACTTTACTCTGGAGGTTGGATTTTGGGGTGTGTGTGTGTTTTGTGTGTGTTGTGTGGTGGGTGCCCTGCGGTGTGCGTGCTGTGCAGCATGTGTGTGTGTTGTGTGTGTGGTGTGAACCCCACTCATACATCCCCTTCTAACCCCAAAGCACACGAAATACACTTCATCCCCACTGCCACAAAAGCTTGGCCTTGGGCACGAGTTTTTTTCCGGCATGACGAGGACGGCGATAACCTCTCCTACCCATCGTGCCTATTTCTTCACGCGAGAGGGATCTCGCTACCTCCATCGTGGTATTGGGGGTTTTCGCTCAACATGCTCACGGTGCCGTCCATACTCAGTTACCTTCATGCCCCTATGGGTTGAGGTCAATCCCGATCAGCGGGGGGGCCGCCCCGAACTATCCCGGCGGGATGGGCTTCCGCCCACTGGAAGGGCCACCCAACAAAACCAAGTATGGTCCAACACGCCAAGGGGACATGCACATCTTCAAAACCCAAACACTTGCGAAACATGTTAGCACATTGAAAAAAAAACCCTTTGGATCATCAAGTCTCCAAAAGTGTTTTCATCGCTTTTCTGATGCCCTATATTTACAGCTCTCGTTTTTTTTTTTTTGTTATGTACCTTTTGGAGAGACCACGGGTACACCCGGAGCAGACCGCCCCTGCCTCCTCTGGTGGGCGTGTTCACCCGGGCGCCAGGCCGGTACCCGCTCACACCGCCGGTGTGTGGCAATCATTCCCCCTCAGGCCGCCGGGTTGGCCTCATCCTCTCTCAATCCTGGAAAATAACTTTTTCATAAGATTATTAACATTTTATGATAAACTTTTTTAACATGCATATTTTTTTACCCAAAGTTGCACAGAAAAACATTAGGCCATATGTGGAATAAAACACATTTTTTTTATGTATATGCAAAAAAAATTTAGATAACAAATCATAAAACTCAAAAAGGACCAAAATTTTTTTGAATTATTTTTACAATCAATCTGTTTTTCTTTTCAGTTGCTGCATTTTTCCAATCTCATTACCTTATTTTTTTTTGTTTTTTTTTATTACCAGGGGAAACGTTTCCCCAAAAGGGGCCGCGCGGTTTGTGTGGTGTGTACATTTTCGTAGTGGGAGTTTACAGGGCTCTATACGCCGGACAGAAAATCTCCTGGGGGGAGACAAAGGGGGTATGTCAGGAGTCTCGCTGAGGATGTTTAGGGCCATTCGAACACTAAAGACCTCCGACCGCCTACGACCCCCCCGAAGAAGCCCGTTCAAAAGTCTCCATACGGGCGAGTGCATTCTAGCAGCGAGGGGGAGATGCTGTTGGGGTAGACTTTACTTAGAATAAAAAGGCGTTGTTCACGGTGGACCCCCCAATTTTAGCAGCTTCAACCACTGGGTACAGGCGTGGATGCCTCCTCATTTGAGAAACCGCACCCTCTCTTGACGAAATCAGAGAGGGGAGCAAAGTTGAGGAATGGAAAGGGGGGCTTTTTATTTTTAATATCAGTGCGGAGCTTCCCCCCAAATGGGGGTGAGGCCAGATCCCCGGGGGTTGCATGCTGTCTGACTGCCGTGTGGCATCAGGTCCCTTCTCCTGATGGAAAAAGGGGGGGTGGTTGTCCCCATCTGAAAAGGGGAAAGGGCCTTTAGGCGCAAAAATTACCGCGGATTACAAATCTCAGACGCCCGGCAAAATGCTTGCCCATCTATTGCTGACACGGATGCGCAGTCATCTGCGAAGCATCAAAAACCCCAGCATCACGCCTGTAGCAGTAGGGTTTCCCCCTGGGAAATCAACAACGGACCGTATCCCAGCCTTCGTGTATGGTTGAACGGACTGAGTTGACAGGGGGTTTTTTCCCACATAATTTATTTAATTTTTAAATTTTTTATGAATCTTATATTTTTTAAAAAAGAGGGGCCCAAAAACATTGGACATTGATACAAACATTTATTGTATGCAAAAAAGTCTGTATTTGATAATTCAAAAAAAAATTGACCATTGTTTTTTTAGTTATGTGTATTTTAATCAACTTTGCTTAAATACAAATTTTTCAATTTTGCTTTTGTTGTAATTCTATGTGATAACGACACGCGACTAAATCATCTGGGAAAAGAAGGATTTTAGGAGTCATCTGAGGAGTGAACTTCAAATATGAACTGAAGCTACGAAATTGACGAAGCTTATCTCACGATTGCTTTAACATGGAATACTTGTGGCTTTTACTATTGAAAACACGTTTTAGGAAATTATTAAGCGTTAATGGGTTAAAGTGGATGAATTTAACTGCGAACCCACCCGAAAAGTTAGGCTTAAATTAGGTCAGTTGTAACGGGGAGTCCTACAACTGGGGTGAGATCCGGGTTTTCTATCGTATACTCCAATCTAGAAATGTATTGTTTAAAAAGTGTTTCTGAATAAAAGGGGACTTAGATGCCACAATAGATATAATTAGTCCGGAGACTTGTTATGCGAGGATGGTGTGTTGTGGTTTGGGTGTCGCGTGCGTGCGTCTCGGAGTCCGGCGTCGTGCGTCGTGCTCGTGGTGGTCGCGGCGTGGTCGCGGGTGCGCGTGGGTCTCGGCGTGCCGTGGTGGTCTCGGGATTTGCGTGCTGCGTGCTCGAGGCTTGTGTGGCGGCGTGTCATCGAGGGTTAATGTTGACAGTTTCCTTGTCGGTATGGGGTGTTCTTGCCCTAATTTCAATTGAGAGGGTATGTGGCAATGTGCAAGTTTTTCGTCCTCATGGAACACCCCACACTTTTTCGGATCATACCTGGCTGGTGCTCGGGTCTATGGCTCTGGAGCTCCGGGGCGCTTGGTGCTGAGTGTGGCTGGCAGGCCGTGTGGGGCCTTGTGGTCGCTTCGCACTCGGGACCATTCCTTTTGAATTCATACCCGAGGAAGTCATAATGCGGTTGTAGAGTCTACCGGTGCATCCACAGTTGTGTTTGCTCGAATTGCCGCATTCGTAGGGGGGAACTCAAGTTGTGACCTGATTCGGGAAAAGGCTAATACCTTGAGGATGTGTCTTGGTTGGTTGGTTGGGTGTTGGATGTGTGGTTCGCGTTGTGCCGTGCAGACTGACAGGCTTTTGTGTGTCGATTGGTTTGGTGTGGACTCCCCTTACACCCCCTCTCCCCTGTACTGTATGAGACAATTCAGGCGGGAGGAGGTCCAAGGGGAGCCCAAAGGTCTTGGGGCAAATGGATGTTTCTTCGAGCTGCTTGTATGTGAAGGCCTGCACGGGGACTCGCGGTCGTGTGACTCCCAGGAGGGATGTCGTGGTGGCAAGCGACGCGCCCACGTGCGTATCCCCAATGATTATTGATGAGTTTACGGGGTTTCGAGGTTCGCTCGCATGGCCGGCTCCATATTTACTTATCCTGTTCAGACCTTTGTTCATCCCTAGGGCAGATCCAACCGGGTTCCGCGGCCAAACCTGGGTTCGACGCCATCACAGGGGTTCCGCGAGAACCGTAAAATAATTAATGTGCTATACAAATGATTTGATCTTAATTCATAATTTAATCTACTCAAAACACGTCACAAACACTTCCCAACACACACATCTGTTTAGTCAGTACTTGTATAGAAGGAGCAAAATATGGAGAATTAAGAAAAATTGTTATTGGCCGGTGGTACACCGGTGCGCCATCGTCCCTTCATCCCTCCGCAAGTTGGCGACACAGGGTTGGGTAGGGGGACGCAACCCAGTACGAGTATCATACGTGTCAGCCCCAGCCCAGCCGATTCACACATCTTCTCAGTCAGTTTTTGAGCAGCACCGAGTGAAATTGTGTTATTAATCTCACATAATATTAGTTGATACGGATTTTAAAGACTGACTTTGTTAATATTGAAATAGAAAGCATGTCATGAGAGGAGGACAGTGACGAGAATCACAAATACACAGCAATACGAGTAAGGAAAAGTGAGTGAGTCAAAAACATTTAAATGACATTTATCTGGCCATTGGCTTTACATGGACTGGAGAAAAAAATGTCCACTTCCTTTGTGCATTGTTTGGGGGAAAAGCTCACATAACCAAGCTATGCCCAGCCAGTAAGCACACTGAACTACTATAAGACACGATGTAAATAAAACCGTGGAATTTCGAGACTCGATTAATACCGACAAAGAAACAAAATGAAAAAAGGGGTTTACCACTTATACCAAGAAGCAAGCTATTTTAGTGCTGAGCTAGTTGCCAAGAAATGAAAGTCAACTTAGATGAAAGCCAATATATGCTGCTTGCAAATTAATTGTGAGAACAATGCTAGTGAGAAGCGAAGTGAATTAGCAAGTTCCTGTTGCTAAAACAATTATTAGGGTCAGAGACCTGTCCAACAATGTTATGGGATTTTTTTTAAATACTGCAAAAACAACTTTGTTTAGTGGGAGACACGGGTATAACTGTTAACCAGCTGCTGGCATTTGTACGTTTTAAAGGTGGAAAATGGAAAATTTTTGCTGTTAAAAAGGGAACGACCCAGGACTCCAAAAGGCCACTCGTTATACATTTCTTTTTACCTGGAATTTGTTTCATGACCGATCGTGGAATCTGCACTGATGGTGCTCCATCAAATTGGCCGTACAGCTTTGTATCAGCGTTGAAAAAAAAACCAAGACAATCCAGTTTTCCCCCGGAAGTTTTGGTTTCAAAACTATTGGGAGATTTAACCTAAGTCCTTGATATAACTGTGAACAGGTCAACTTTATAAGCCCCTCTGAGTCTCGCAATTTGCAGGTGTCGTGAAAACATGAAAAAGATAACAAACGCTTCTCAGCAGAGGCTCGTAGGTTTTCGAGAGTAAAGGCTTTGACAAGGGTATTCGAGCTGGACAGGAAGTGGCGTTCTTCCAAAGAATAATTAAATCCGTTGGACTGTATTGAAATTACAAACTGCAAATGAAATAGCATATTTGCAATATCACAATTAAATACTTGAACACCGATGATGGTGTGCGAAACATTCTGACGTCCATAGACAATTCTTGCATTAGAATAAACTCGCTGTTTAAAAAGCACCTTCAAGGAAACTTCGAAGTTTCCACTCCTACTTCAAGTTAATCAGACTGATATGAAAATATCATTCATTAATTACAAGTTTGGATCTACTCAGAAAAACTTTCATAACTTCCCCGGCCCAATGAGTATTACGGCGGTGAAGAAACCCCTTCACTGAGTTCTACCAAGTACAGAAACCTACTTATTTGAAGAGAGGAAAAACGAGTTAATACAGTGGACGAACCTGAAAATGAAATTAATGAAGTATCAGAACAAATTTGGATTTCAGCAAAGCAAGGTACCTGTAATTCTCGAAAACATGGATATTTTCCTCATTTCAATTCTACTTGAACAAGCTTTCTCTGCCTACCGTCTTAAAAGCAAATCGAAAATGTTTGTCTGTCGAGGAACCGGGGTGTCTTCAAAGTTCTGCCAAGAATTCACAGATACGCAAGAGGAACAAGCCCAAGTGTCACACTGAAGGTAAGTCATAAATTATGCTTATGTGTGAACTCTCATGACATGGAGTAATGGAGTTTCATTGAGTTTTGGGGCACAGAACTTGTCTTAAAAAATCTATAGGGTTCCTTGAATATGAAAAATTATTACGGGGGTTTCCTCACGGTGTAAAGTTGGAATATGCATTAGTTGTTGTGCCAAGCGGTTGTATCATGGTTTGCACCCTTTGCTCCCGCCGCTGCAGGTGCGGCACCCCCCGGCTAACACCCGGTACCCATTAGCTGGGTGAACAGGGGCCGGGTTTAATGGCAACCCATCCCATTCTCTGGGTGAACCAGGGCTCGGGTAAAGACCCGGATTTTCGGTTGTGAATAGGAGTGCCTAACCTACTCTGAAATTACGCTAACAGCAGACTAGAATTTTTCAGCATAGCCACGTAATTTCACTACGTTACAGTAACTTACAATGGCAGCGAACTTAATGGCGGAAAATCTATGGAAATTTGCAGATGAAGAATTTGACTGAAGAATTGTATCCTTTGTTGGAGTCCCACAGACAAGACGGGAGCGGGCTCGCGCCCCGGGATGACTCGTTCCGTGCCGATGGCTTAACACTCATTATTCCTCGTTGCCAGTGTTCACCTGCTTCGACCTCCTGGAGGTGAAGGCGGCGGCGCTGGCGGTGTACGGGTTGGCGTCCAGCTTCCTGTCCTCCGCCCTGAGCCCGGTGATGGTGGACATGTTCGGTCTGCCTCAGCTGCTGCCCATCATGTGCATGATCAGCTTCTTCGAGGCGATCGGCTTCGTCACCATTGGACCCATCACAGGTAAGTGTGGCCAGGCTAATCATAACACACTGATTCACTTACTAAAACTGCCTTAATATAGTGTTGTGTCTTCAACTTTTTATACGTCTTAATAACAACTAATTAAAAAATGCTTAATGTATAACAACAAACTAATGCGGTGTTTTAATGATTAAGTCACATCGTGTCAACGTGTGACGTCCTGACGGAAGCAAATTATCCGAAAAAGCGGTAAAATTGGCCTTTTGAAGAAAAAAAAGGATTAATTATTGGCAGTAATTTTCACCAATCATCGTTGTACACTATGAGTGAAGGGGCGCAGAAAAAGCGTTCGAGAATAAAGCTACCTATCAAGGCTCAAAAAGGCTCAAGCAGACCCCAAATAATACAAGGAAATACATTGCTAAACACGGATCAAACAACTCAAGTAAACAATGTGTGTAACATTACCATTGTCACCAGAATCTCGTTGTCCCGAGATCCATTCCCGTCCACATACTTTGAAATACAAGGAACAAGTTATAGACAAGCCTTGCCAGTGTCTTACAGCCACGCACTGTTTTGTTGTCCTGTATGTACAGTGGCCTCCTTTCCACAGGCGCGGTGCGGGACCTGACGGACAGCTACACCCTCAGTCTGTACGTGCCGGCTGCCTTCACCTTCCTTCTCAGCTTCCTCCCCTGCATATGCATGTGCGCCGCCACGCACTACGAAAAGCGGCGACACGAATACTTGTTGCTGCACACACAAACACAGAGTCAAGAGAGGAAACAAGAAAAGTCTGCTTGGCGATTCAAGGAAACATCTCATTTGCTGTCCCATTCCAGCTTGTCTTCGACGCAACAGATTCCATCCATTACAACCATGAACGAATGATGATGTCACCGGGGCCATAGCTATCCCTCAAGAATTGTTAATCTCTCTCTCTCTCTCTCTCTCTCTCTCTCTCTCTCTCTCTCTCTCTCTCTCTCTCTCTCTCTCTCTCTCTCTCTCTCTCTCTCTCTCTCTCTCTCTCTCTCTCTCTCTCTCTCTCTCTCTCTCTCTCTCTGCCATTTCGTCCATTGACTCAAGCGTTCCTTCCACATTAATGCTGACTGCGGGTAGAAGGGGTTAAAGTAATCTTCCAGACCATTTCAGCGTTCTTGATTTAATGCAGTCAAAATATAGCCATTATCGAGTATATCAACAATATGTTGTCACCTTTTTGCATCCAGTCACCCGTTTTTAAATAATTCGCAATCAAAATCTTTAAATTTCCCCGAGCTTCCAAAACGCTCCTGTCAACTAGCAGACGACGCACCACGGCCCGGTGACGTCTCCTGAGGTGGCCTTCCAACCCCGCGGTAATACAAATGCACGTAAAATTAGAAATAATTATAATACTTGAAGAATGTTGTGTGTTTCTTATATATTTTGTTTGCGATATGGCATATACTTGAATCCTTTATTGTTGCAGCAAAAATGCTGTGCCTTTCCAGAGAGCTTATCACACGTTTCCGAACTATACGACCACGATAAATGTATGTGTCCTTTCACAAGGACAGGGTAGGAAGGAGAGGCGGAGGAGTTGCACTATATGCCAGGGATACATTGCAGTGTTGTGTTAACAACGTTATAAAAACGAATGGTAGCATAGAGTCTATATGGGTGGAAATTAAGAGAAGGAACTGATAAGATGGTCTTGGGTGTAGTGTACAGGCCTCCAAACTTATGTAAAGAGGATTCAGCTCGTATATGGCAGGAAATAAGCAAGGCTTGTAAATATAATCGATTATGCGTGGTAGGAGACTTTAATCTTAGGAGCATTGACTGGGATTTAATTATAGGAGACAATGACGCAGTAGATTTGTTATAACTAGTTCAAGATAACTTCCTAAAGGAAGCAATCAAGGAGCCTACTAGGGGAGATAATATTCTAGATTTATTACTAACAAATAGGGATGATTTAGTTACTGAGGTGGAAGTTGGAAGTACGTTAGGAAAAAGCGACCATTGCGAAATCATGTTTTGCTTAAATTGGAAGGTGGGAAGAAGAAGTGATAATAAACAGAGAGTACCTGACTTCCAGAAACTAATTATGTAGGTTAAGAAGCCACCTGGAAGGGATTAACATGGACAAGAGGGAGGTGAGATGAGATCTGTGGTCGGGACGGAGGGGGGTGTCTGTGTGGGTCAGCGCGAAAAGGATTTATATACCTTTGTCAGCAATTTAATTGAAGGTCAGAAAAAGAATATTCCTTATAGGGCGATAAGATCAGGGAAAAGCGAGCCCAAGTGGATGACTGAGTTTTTAAAACACAACATAGGGGTAAAAAGGGACATGTATAAGAAAGTTAAGGATGGGCAGGTGAATAGAGAGCAGTATAACGTGATGGCTAGAACAGTGGAAAAAATAACAAGAGCAGCAAAGAAGAATTATGAGATTAAAGTTGCAGGGAAGGCGAAGACCGATCCTAAGGTATTTTTTCAGGTTTATAAAACAAAGACTAGGGAATTAGTGGGGCCATTAAAAAATAAGTAATTGTAATAAAATGTAATAAAAATAAATAAGTGATTTTACAATGAAGAGGATGTGTGTAAAATTTTAAATGATTTTTTCTTAAGTGTTTCTACTCAGGAGGATAAACAGAAGGTACCTGAT
The DNA here is from genome assembly GCA_016584305.1 of Chionoecetes opilio. Taxonomy (NCBI): domain Eukaryota; kingdom Metazoa; phylum Arthropoda; class Malacostraca; order Decapoda; family Majidae; genus Chionoecetes; species Chionoecetes opilio. The sequence continues at coordinate 265,537 of JACEEZ010018530.1, forward strand.
AGTGAACAGATGTTTAGAGGAGAGGATGATGAGAAACTCAAAGATATTGTGAGAACTATAGCTAGGCGGATATGTGGCCAAATATAGGAGGATTGTGGCTTTGGTGGTAAAAGCACGAAAATTGGCACATTTGATGATCATGACATTCTAAATGATCTCAGATATAGGGCCAAGCACATTTTTCCCTTTGACACCCATAAAGTGGGGAAATCCAGCATGGCCGCCATCTGAATCGTGAAAATCTATTTTACGTCCTATCTTTCTGAATATATATCACATAGACATGAATAACATATCGTTTTATATTAATTCACACAGCAATGGCACCACTCATTTGTCGCTAGAAGGCATTAAAATCCCGATTAAGCTGATATTCATGATAAATATATATAATATAATATATATTAATATAATACTTCTCTTCTTGCAGGTGACTGATCAGAAGTAGAATCCACCATGTCGGTAAAGAAGCGATGTAAGATCATAGAAGATTACAGTCTGCAACCATCTACATCGACAGTTGGCTATCCTCCCATCGATTGGAGTCGTTGTGCCCTTTGCCAAGAACATTCTTCAGAGCCTCTCCAGTGCCCAGCAAAATCAAAGAGGACAGATGTTGGGGCTGAGTACCACCGTGTTGATCACAATTTAACAAAGTTTCGAAAATTAGGTGAACAGCCAGTTGGCGTGCACATAGCACAATTAGATGATGGCGATGGTATCCCTTAGACACTTGCTAAACATAGCGCATCTAAGCATCTTTATGTCTTCTATGTAGCCTAAGCGTTCCGCCAATGCTATGCCGTGAGATACTCCATCTGTGTTCCTTTGTCGATCTACTGCTGTTTTCCTACTGGCTGCGTTGTACAATTTCACAAGGCATGGTGCATGATATTTGGCATCCTGTGCCACCAGGTCGCCGGAGCTAAGTTTTGCAATGAGTTTTTGATCTTGAAGCTTCAGGGCGCATTGCTTAACCCGATCGGACAGTTTGGGCATCATGGCATCATGGAGAGAGGCACGTTCCGTTGCAACTTCATCACAGAAGAAACATACATCACCTTCAGAAGGTCGGTCTTTTCGTGAAAACTGTCGCCGCGTGTAAGGGCGATCTCGGATGTCACTTTCACATGGAGGTATTGCAACTGTCTGAAGTCGTGCTAGACGACTTGAAGACCACTTCAAACGGCAAGATGAGTGCCACTGTGCGCTATGTTTGGCAAGTGTCTGAGGGATACCATCGCCATCATCTAATTGTGCTATGTGCACGCCAACTGGCTATTCACCTAATTCTCGAAACTTTGTTAAATTGTCACCCACACGGTGATACCCAGCCCCAACATCTGTCCTCTTTGATTTTGCTGGGCACTGGAGAGGCTCTGAAGAATGTTCTTGGTAAAGGGCACAACGATTCCAATTGATGGGAGGATAGCCAACTGTCGATGTAGATGGTTGCAGACTGTAATCTTCTACGATCTTACATCGCTTCTTCGCCGACATGGTGGATTCTACTTCTGATCAGTCACCTGCAAGAAGAGAAGTATTATATTAATATATATTATATTATATATATTTATGATGAATATCAGCTTAATCGGGATTTTAATGCCTTCTAGCGACAGATGAGTGGTGCCATTGGCTTCCTAATGTGTGCAAACATATAACAACGATATGTTATTCATGTCTATGTGATATATATTCAGAAAGATATGACGTAAAATAGATTTTCACGATTCAGATGGCGGCCATCCTGGATTTCCCCACTTTATGGCTGTCAAAGGGAAAAATGTGCTTGGCCCTATATCTGAGATCATTTAGTATGTCATGATCATCAAATGTGCCAATTTTGGTGCTTATACCACAAAAGCCACAATCATATCACATAACTGCCTAACTACTAGGGAAATGGTAGAAGAAGGTATAGACGGAATGAAGAATTTTAAGTCACCAGGACCAGATGAAGATCATACTCTATCCCAGAGTACTAAAAGAATGCAAATGGGTTGTTAGTGATGCGTTAGTGCATATTTTTAGGAAATCGATTGATACAGGGGAAGAGCCGTTAATGTGGAGGAAGGGAGATGTAGTCCCCATATTTAAGAAGGGAGATAGAAGATTAATGTCAAATTATCGACCCGTTAGCCTGACGTCAGTGGTAGGTAAATTATTGAAATCTGTTATTGCAAAAAATATTAGAGAGCATCTTGAAAAGCATAGTTTGGTAAATGATTCACAACATGGGTTCACCAAAGGTAAATCATGTCTCACTAATTTATTGAGTTTTTATAGGAAAGTTTATGAAACAGCAGATAATGATGAGGATTATGATATAGTATACCTGAACTTTAGTAAGGCATTCGACAAGGTGCCAGCCACATGGTAGACTCTTAAATAAGGTTAAGGCTCATGGAATAAATGGGAAGGTTCTTCGTTGGATTAGATCTTGGCTAAGTAATAGGCAACAAAGGGTTACACTTAATGGTTCTAAATCTGAATGGGGGCGGGTACCGAGTGGAGTTCCACAAGGGTCTGTTTTGGGTCCATTACTATTTTTGATTTACATCAACGAATTGGATAGTGGGATTAGTAGTGATATCAGCAAGTTTGCCGATGATACTAAGGTGTGTAGGATTATTAGATCACAGTCTGATGTAAATATTTTGCAAGGAGACTTAGATACATTAAATGAGTGGGCAGATAGATGGCAGATGCAATTTAATATTGATAAGTGCAGCGTTATGAACATTGGTAGGAAAAATCCTGGTAATAGGTACACCATACGCAATGTATCGATGAAAAGATCAGAGGGTGAGAAAGATCTGGGAGTGCGGGTAAGCTCAGACCTCCGTCCTAGGAATCAATGTATTTAGGCTAGAAAGCGAGCCAACAGGGTTTTAATATTTATTACCAGGAGTGTTAAAAGTAGAAGTGCGGAGGTTATTCTAAAGCTTTATTTGGCTCTAGTCAGACCTCACCTAGACTATGCGGTTCAGTTTTGGTCTCTGTATTACAGTATGGATATTGCCTTTATAGAATCAGTGCAGAGAAAGATGACAAAAATTATTCATGGAATGCGTAACTTTAGTTATGAGATGAGATTGAAACTATTACATTTACACTCACTCGAGAGGCGTAGAGTAAGGGGCGATCTGATAGAAGTTTTTAAGTGGATAAAAGGATACAATATAGGCGATGTAGGAACAGTTCTTAAGGTTAGTAAGCAGGGTAGAACGAGAAGTAACGGATTCAAGCTTGAAAAGCGTAGATTTATAAAGGAAATTGGGAGAAACTGGTTCACAAATAGAGTGGTGAATGATTGGAATGGACTAAGTCGTCAGGTGGCCAATGCGGAGTCTATTGGGGTCTTTAAAAGGAGTCTGGATAAATTCATGGATGGGGAAGAGAGGTGGATAACTGGATATAGGTAGAGTTAAGTAACAGGAACTACCTCGTGTAGGTTTCACGGCCTCTTGTAGCTTCCTTACTTTCTTATGTTCTTATGTAGAGAGAAGGTGTGTGCGCCGGGGGAGAGGCAGGCTGTGTGATGCAGATTGTCGCCCTCCAGTGACGGCATCAGCAAGTTTCGCGACACGGCTGGAACGGGGCTGATGTTTTTCCCGCGCTTTTTACAAAAGTCATGTTTTTAGTTTTTAGGGGATCTCTCTCTCTCTCTCTCTCTCTCTCTCTCTCTCTCTCTCTCTCTCTCTCTCTCTCTCTCTCTCTCTCTCTCTCTCTCTCTCTCTCTCTCTCTCTCTCTCTCTCTCTCTTTCTCTCTTGTACATAAAGCTCTCCATAGGAATCCAGTAAACAATGATTGTATATATCTCTCCCACAATACTGATACCCGAAGGCCCAGAGATCTCAGACTCCCATTATGCAGAACAAAACAAGTACAACAAAACGTCCTTTATAGAGCAGCAAAACTATGGAACCAACTCCCAAACATGAAAAACATCCCAACACTCAATTAATTTCAATACAAAACTAAGCTCAAGATGTTCGAAAATTACCAGCAAGATAGTTAAATATTTAATACATCTATCATATTAACATTGTTACTACTATCATTATTGTTATTGCTATTACTGTTCTCATTATTACATACCAGCCGCAAAGCCGCCCTCCGGGCGGACTTTTTGGCTAGCTCCTGCGGAGGGCTATTGGTGGGCCTTCGGCCCACCAAACACAAACTCTCCAGATAGCCCCTTCTAACTTTCCTGAAATCATGGATGTAGAAAAACCCATTCACTCACCCATTACCCATCACCCCCCACCCATTCACTCACCCATTACCCATCACCCATTCACTCACCCATTACCCATCACCCCCACCTATTCCCTCACCCATCACCCATCACCCCCCACCCATTCACTCACCCATCACCCCACACCCATTACCCATCACCCCACCCATTCACTTACCCAATTACCCATCACCCTACATTAAGGTTTCCTCAATTCTCGCAACCCACTTTTTTTTCACAATTCTCGCTAATAGGCTACTAAAAATAAATAATAAATAAAAGTGATCGGATCATCCCCAAAATGGCCTTAAAAGGTTCCCCTGGTCGACCTGGTTCCAAAACTGTGCCATATGATGGGATTGCGCCACTGGGGGCGGAACCTATCGCGGAGACACAGACAGACAGACAGACACACTTTCGCTTATATTATTATAGATATTGCAATATTACGTTATCATTATTTATATTTTTATTAATATTTTGCTTTAACTGTTATCATGATTATCCGTCTATTCAACTATTACTATCATTATTATTATTTTTATTTTTATTATTATTGTTATTAATATTATCATTATTATCATTATTATTATTATTATTATTATTATCTTTATTATTATTATTACTATTGATTACATTTTATTATAACAATTTAAATGAACCTATATGAATATTTTTTCCTATATTACATGTTCGATACTAAAGACCACACAATTCCACGACTGTTGTAATTAAAAAAAATCAAAGGCATCAGGTCCATAAAAGAGTCGGCTCAATGGACCGCGGCTTGTATATAAGTAAAGTATAATAATTTTAACTTTATGTATACATAGTTATATTAAGCCTAATAAAACAATCTCTCTCTCTCTCTCTCTCTCTCTCTCTCTCTCTCTCTCTCTCTCTTCTCTCTCTTCTCTCTCCTCTTTATTTTATTAAACATACATATACAAGAAGCCCAAGGGTGCACTGTCGTATGCTACCTATATTAAGGGCAAGTAAATATAACTATCTATAATAATATAATCGAAAGTGTGTGCGTCTGTGTGTGTGTCCGCTATAGGTTCCGCCCCCAGTGGCGCAATCCCATCATATGGCACATTTTTGGAACCAGGTCGACCAGGGGAAGGTTTTAAGGCCACTTTTGGGGATGATCCGATCACTTTTATTTTTTTCTATTTTTAGTATTAGCGAGAATTGTGAAGAATAATTTTTTTTTTTCCTCATCTGTTGGAGGCCATGATCATCACTGGACCAGGAAAGGGAGAAGTTGTGTTCATTCCCAAGATTTCAATCATCCCATCAGACATGCCATTTGATTTCAAGAGACTTCAGTTTCCAGTGAAAGTCAGCTTTGCCATGTCAATCAACAAGTCACAAGGCCAATCACTGAAGTATGTTGGACTTCACCTACTTCAACCTTGCTTCTCCCATGGTCAGCTCTATGTTGGATGCTCAAGAGTGGGAGATGGCAGCAAGCTCTTTATCCTCACACCCAACAAAAAGACCAAGAACATTGTCTATCCTGCTGCTTTGCAGTAATATTTTGTCAGATTTTGTGATAACCCAAAAATTATTCTGTGAGATTAAACTCATGTTGTGTTAAATACATTATCATTAAAATACAAGTGTTACAATTATTGGGCCGAAGGCCCACCAAAAGCCCTCCGCAGGAGCTAGCCAAAAAGTCCGCCCGGAGGGCGGCTTTCGGTTAGTATACACATAAATACAAAGACCTAAAAAACTAACATTATATACATATATGTATCACTAAAGTGTTTGTTGAGGCACTGTTGATGTCACTAAGTGTCACGGTATCACTAGCGTCAGCGGGGTGGGCTTTGACAGTCTCCACAGATTGGCTGCCAACTTTACACTTTGTGTGTTCATCTCCTGGATGTGAGGGATGGTGGCCGTGAAAATGTTCCACATCCTGGAGACGCGGCCCACAAAGGTGCGTTGGTGCAGGCTGGGCCGGGAACGCGGCACCTCCACTGCATCACCCACCACTGGTAAGCACCGTTCTCGTGCTTCGCGTGGCGACTCTCGGAGGCTGTCGTAACCCAGCCAGCTGTGGCACTCCCTGCACCTGTGCCTTGTGGAATACCACAAGCGCCGCGACGTCCCTGCGGTGTTCCAGTGACTCGAGGGGAATCACCGGTTCGGGTTGGGCTGGGGGGTCTGGGAGGTCTGCAGCATCCACCAATCGCAGGGTTCGACGCTGGATGCTGTCCAGCATCCTAGTGTGCGAGGCTGCACACGACATCCAGGAGAGGGCGGCGTACTCTAAGTAAGGCCGTATCTGGGCCTTGTAGAGCATGAGCTTCCCTCCCCTGTCGAGGAAGCTGGCTACCCTTCCCAGGGCAGATACCCTGTGAGAGGCCTTTTTTGCAATGTGTTTGATGTGGCCGTCAAACCTTAGCTCTCGGTCAACCTCTACTTCCAGAATCTTGACGGCTTCCTGGAGTGGTAGAGGAACGCCACCAAACCGTAGCCTCCCTTCCACTGCTGGCCCGGCAGCAGGGAACCGAGAAACCACCATTACCTGTGTCTTCTCCGGAGCAAAGGTCACCTGCCAACGTGTACCCCACTCCTGTATAATACTCAGCTGCTGATTGATCTCATCAGCAGCACCCCCACTGTCATGTCGCGGGTAGGAGCAGGAGAGTACAGTCATCAGCATAAGCCGAGACTGTTGTCAGCTGCCGGAAAAGATCGTCCACATAGATGTTCCACAGGACTGGCAAAGCCGTCTCTATGTAAAAGCCTGCGCCTGAGATTTATGACGTCACGGACGGAGTCTGTACCGCTCGCCTTCTTTCGCTTCACTACTTACCCTTTACAATTTCTTTCGTTCATCCTTCTTTACTTTATCTTCGTTATTATTGTCTATGTACTACTATTGGTCGTTACTTTTATATTTCCATCAACATTCATTATTATATCTAATTTATACCTATATTTGTGTGTTAGTGTGGTTTCTATTTCAGAGACATCACTTACCTTTATGTCCTAATTAATCCGTGAGCTTCAACAGACAGAACATGATACAAATACACCACTTTCATTGTGTATTACGTATAATAATATTGATAATAACAATAATAATGATGAAAATAAAAATAATGAAAACATACCATATACTTTAATAAAGATCATAAGCATAGTAATACTTCATAAAAATGTACATGTAGTTGCCAAAATATCAGCTGAAAATATACATTTGAATTGTGATTTTGTGTGTAAATGCTGAACAGCTAGTTTGTGTTTATCTAAATCAGCCTATACATGAGTATAAATTACCAGTACCACTTAATAGGTGAAATACAAACATAAATGCACAACAAAAATAGTAAATTTATTGAAATCTCTGCATAAACAACTTCAAGCACAAGACAGCTTCCTTTTTAAGAAGATTTTAGTGCTGAAAATTTCCTCTTATTTGTTGTTTTTTGTTGTTGGACTATTGCATTATTATCTGACAATCATGATTTTCAATAAAATATTTGTCATAGGCCAGATACACATCTTAAGTAGTCGATTTACTGATGTTTTGCATGGACAACATTCATTTATATTAAGCAACTTTTCTTGAAAATTTAAGGTTAGTTTAACAAGAACCTGTCGTTGGTTGTTGGTGCACTGCACAAAATCTGTCCTAAAATTACCTAAGAGAGCTTGAAATATTTGGTAGGTGTGAATACAAATTGAGAGAGTGAAATCTGTTGGCCATTTCAAGCCTCCTCTATCAAGAATATTGAGACACTTGACACTTTTTCAGGAATTTCAGCTTCAAGTACTTTACCAAAAGAGACCCGACTTACACATATGTCACATTTAAGCTTCTTTATGATAGTATGAGCTACACAATCAGCAATGTATATCATAACTTTTTCATCTTCCTTTGACAAACTCTGTTCTTGCACATATTTCTCAACGCCCTTGAATTTCTCCATAAAGTCCCCAGCTTCACAATGAGAATTTGGTTCAAGTTGAGAGGAGTTTAATTCAGTGATAATTAATGGATCAGATTTTGACGAAGCAATGGAAAGAACATTCAGAATCTTCAGCTTTCTTTCAGATTCCATTACTTGAGCAACAGCCACATTGTAATTTGCACCACTCCTATATTGACCAAATCTACCTTCCAACTTGTCTGTTTGGAATTTTCCCAGTAATACATAGTGGAAGCTATGGTGTTTCAGCAGATAATCATATAACTTTATCAATGTTGATGTAGTGTGCTTGAGAGCAAAACCTGTTTCTCTTGAAAGCTGACCAATCCTTCCATGCTGAGGCAATTCCAACTCTTCCCAAGCCGTGAGCCACTGACCAAAGGTACTGAGAAACAACAAGTTTGGATCTGTAGATGAATCCTGCCTAATAGGGTTACATTCTGGTTGACGGAAGGCAACACCTTTGTCTGGTGTTTTCACATTTACTATATGCCACCATGATATGATTTGTTGTAAGAAATCAACAGTACCTGACACATCTGACATATTCATAGTTTTCGATGCAGCCAAGTTTTTTTCATCAAATAATCTTACAACAAACTGTACATTCTGTCTTTCAAAATTATTAGGGAAAAGGACTTTCTCTGACAAGCCTGGAGCTAACTTAACATACTGATTCCGTTCTTTTGTGTACAGTTCTTTCAGTGGCTGTAGACTTGCCTTCTCATGAATTTTGAAGTTGGAAGGTGAAGGTATTATAAAAGTTTGAATGGGGCTTTTCTGATTAAGCCAATTATTTCTTATGTATTTCAATAAATGGACTGAATCAAACAAGAGGAAAAGTGGCTCACTTGAATCATAGGTTTTTTTAAATGGAGGAAGTACGATTTCCACCACACAACTTTTCAAACATATTTCTATTAACCCTGTTGTTGTCAGAGATTAATGAGACAACTTTATATCCAATGTCATGCAGGAATGCCAAAACTTTATGTGTCAAATCAAGAAATGTGTTAGCTGTCAGTCTGCAGACTGGATACAAAGCAGCAACATGCTTGTTTTTTGACATAAGTGATGAAATCATGAAAGCTTGAATTGTTGTTGCAGGTTCATCCGAGTTTACAGAAGCACCATAAATTTTCCCACCTTTATATGAAAGACACTTCTTTACATGTATCTCATCAAGCAGCAAATTAACCAATTTTTCTTAACTTTTTAGAGTTGAAAAAATTTCTCTCAAAAAGAGCTCATGAGAATTCTCAGTGTATACAGACTTTGTACTAGATAAACTCAGCTTCCACTGGTAACTAGGGTGAGGGAGAATAATTACTCCACTATCACGTAGACATATGTACAATGATGGATTGGTCATAAAAACAGTATAAGACCAAACCAAAAACTCACAGCTGTAGCTTATTTTCATCTTACAAATCATACCTAGCTGCTCAGCACAGAACCACAACACTTTGTTTTTTGAACTCATTTCAATTGATTCAGTTACCATTATCTCTTTGATCATTTTTATGCACTGAGTGAGTCTATCAACGTCACTAATAGCTGATGCAGAGTAAGAACTAAGGTGACTTAATAAATTTTCAAATTTTGACCACAGATCACATTTATTTGTCTTTCCTAAGACCCATTTAAGTTTTCTAGGTTCCAAAGCACTGTTTTCATACCATACTAAAACTGTTAAGTCTGACATAACTTTAAATGACACAGTCAACTTTGGTCGGTCATCACAGTTGACTTTGAGGAAAGACACACAGTCATCACTGGAAACAAACAGCCATTCCTTAGAAAGTTTGTGAATAAATGCTTCACAAAAGTCTCCAAAGTTGTTTATGTTATCGTTTTCCATCCAATTTCTAAGCACCATTTCATCATGTTCAATTATCCTGTCTCTTCTTTCCTGTAGACTGGTACGAGCAGGTGGCACTTCCTTGGTCATGTACTTTGGCTGGTTTACAAAGATGGTCGGGAATGCATCCTTTGTTAGAGTTGGCCAGCCTCTCTTGGCTGTTATTATAGTTCCATCAGGACGTGTAATGCTGTCTTCTGTAATAATGAAACGTGGTTCAAAGTGCTTGGCTTTCTGTTGGCATAAAGTCTTCCCTATGAATGGCCCTTATCCACTGCACCCGTCGCTGCTCATCCTTTGGGAAGCGGAACCCTGATGCGTCTACAGAAGAATAATTGGACTTGCATCCCGGTACGCAGCATGACCTTGGCATCTGCAATAAACATTTATTATAAGAATTACATGTAATAAAGTGGTGGTCAAGCAATTTCAGTTTGAGAAAGAGACATAGGAAATGACAGGTAACAGTTGATTGGTGACACCTGATGGGACAGGTGACAGCTAACAAGTAAATAAGTATATAACTGGTTCAATAACAGGAAGGCAATATCAGTTACGTGGTGCTTATGAGAGGATAACGCAAATACTTATTGAGTTACACTCGTTGCCAATTAAAGCCAGAATTATACATAATATGTGTTTTCTAACATATTAGGCAATGAGGACTGGAAAGCCTAGATTTTTAAATGATAGTGTTAAATAGGTTTACATAGAAACTCGGACCACACAGACCCTAGGGTCTGAACTAGGTGGTCTGACTAACCTAGAATACACGCTAACGAAGGTAGGGTTGTACTGGATAGGTAGTGATTTGGCCGGATAATCGAATCCAGCCGGATACTCGGCCAGATAATTATAGTCCCGGCCATTCAAACCCATCATGATACATATTGCGGAAGTGTGTGTTTGGCTTTCCCGCACGTAACACAGCAGTGGGACCGACAGACCGTGCTTGCTTGGTTTGACATTCTGGCACACTTGCGAAAAAGCTACTTCGTCGTACACTATTTTTTTGAAATTATACACTCATAGATCTTTATTTTGATCATTTGGTTGTCATATAATATAGCCTGATTGCAACATATAGAGTATGCATGCATATCATCTTGTTTCAAAAGATATACTGTCATTCTTTGTAAGTATGCGAGTAATTCAAAGTATGAAAAACTTGAAAGCCGAAGTTGACTTAAGACGAAACTATTTCTTTGACTTGTAGTTTGTTTACGTGCAGAAGACGTACTTCGTCGCCAACGCCACCTACATTCGTTACCCGGCAATATCATACTCTGCCATTCCAGTTAGGGTTAAATGTATTTTATAGCTTTCCTATCATGTATATGTAGGGCCATATGTAAGAAATTTTCTCGACTCGTTGCATCGCGCGGCGGCAAGCAAGAATCAACAGAGGACAACGCAACGCGTCGAAATTTGAGTCCACTGGTTGCGTTCAACATGCACCACTCATGCACCTCGCTCAGCCCGTATTCAATATTTCTTCCCAGACCATTACAGGTGTGTTTTCAACATAACCGAGAGTAACATCATTAACATGCATACCTTGTGAATGCACGCGTGTCATAATTAAGGTAAAATCAGGTCCAGGAGGCCTTATATGGGTGTGTTAACTTGTGAGTAAGCCGGGCCGCGGTGGAGGTGGAGGTCAGCCATAGTGTGGAGCAGTATACAGTTCAAATATACTCACAAGCATCACTCGGGCCCATTTTTTCTAAGCCAACGCCTGAGACAAGTGGCGAACACTAACTAAGCTAATATTTTAATGGCAGAAATGATTAATTACACTAGTAAAATGTATTAGATATGTGTAAAACAGTAAAAATACTGATGCCATCTTGGACTCGCTTGTGTTGGTACGACTGCACAAATCTCCACTGGCCGGGCATTTCAATTCTTGACTACCCCACCCGTCAAGATACGACGGTTGGAAATATCCACCTGCCGGGATTTGACGAGCATTCTTGCATTTAGCCCATAGTCATTGTTGCTACCTTCACGGCTCGTATGCCTGTGCCTTATCTGTGGCTTGACGGCGTGCTATGGCTTCTGCAGCCCCGGCACCTTCGCGGCTACGATGTTGGGGCACTAGAGCGTTGCTTGCCCGGTGTCGTGTGAGCAGCAGTATGTTTACGAGGTGCAGTCCGTTTACTAACAAAGACGTGTTGATCAACAAAGCCGCCGGACTGCTAGTCAGTGATGCCACACGCTACCGTGTGTACATCTTGTCGCTTGTGACTGAATTTTCGCTAAAGCTACGTCCACACTAGGCATTACGATGCGCATTATAATGCGCATTATGTGATGCAGGAAGTGATGCAGAACGGATGTGTGTCCACACTAGTGTTTACGTGATGCGCGCATTACTTCCCGCAGCACATGATGCGGGCGGGAGTTTACTGAATCATAACATTGGCTGACTTGTACCACAGAGAGCCAGATGGCTACTGATACGCGCATTACGTTGTAGAAATTCCCCGCGCTAGATTTGCCTCCCACATTAAGGTACGTCCATACGGTTTATGGAACTGTCGCCGATGGGAATTCTCGCCGAAATAACAAACTAGAACTCTCGTCGACGTGGAAATTTTAACCTAAGCTGGACAATGGCACCTAATCTAACCTAACTGATCAAGCTAACGATAGTATTTCATCCCTGAATGCAGAAACACGGGTACCACTTGATTAAATGTATATATTGGGTCCTGTAGTATCAAGAATTGGAACACTCGACGACGGCGGCGAGAGTTCCGATCGGCGACAGTTCCAGGTATCGTCCATACTAGGCATTACGATGCGCATTATAATGCGCATTATAATGCTGGAACTCGATTTTCGTGTTGAGTGATGCGGGAGAGTAATGCGGGAGGCAAATCTAGCGCGGGGCATTTCTGCAACGTAATGCGCGCATCAGTAGCAGTCTGGCTCTCTCTGGTACAAGTCAGGGTACCTGGAACTGTCGCCGATCGGAACTCTCGCCGCCGTCGTCGAGTGTTCCAATTCTTGATATTACAGGACCCAATATATACATTTAATAAAGTGTTACCAGTGTTTCTGCATTCAGGGATGAAATACTATCGTTAGCTTGATCAGTTAGGTTAGATTAGGTGCCATTGTCCAGGTTAGGTTAAAATTTCCACGTCGACGAGAGTTCTAGTTTGTTGTTTCGGCGAGAATTCCCATCGGCGACAGTTCCATAAACCTAAGTCAGCCAATGTTATGATTTAGTAAACTCCCGCCCGCATCATGTGCTGCGGGAAGTAATGCGCGCATCACGTAAACACTAGTGTGGACACACATCCGTTCTGCATCACTTCCCGCATCATATAATGCGCATTATAATGCGCATCGTAATGCCTAGTGTGGACGTAGCTTTAGCGGTACCTGGAACTGTCGCCGATAGGAATTCTCGCCGACGTCGGTGGGTGTTCCAATTTTTCACGTTGGCGAGTGTTCCTATTTCTGGCGACAGTTCTAGTTCTTGGTCTTGAGTTAGGTTATGTGGTTAGGTTATGTTGGCCAATTGATCAATATCCAGGTTAGGTTAGTGAACAAGCGGGGGGGGGGGTTTACCAGTAGAACTGTCGCCGAACATTTCCACGTCGGCGAGTGTTCCACTGTCGGCGAGAGTTCTTGGTTAGCGTTTCGGCGAAAGTTCCTATCGGCGACAGTTCCATAAACCGCTTTGACGAACATTCAGTCACAAGCGACAAGATGTACTCATGGTAACCTGTGTGGCATCACTGACAAGCGGTCCTGCGGCTTTGTTGATAAACACGTCTTTGTTAGTAAACGGACTGCACCTCGTAAACAGACTGCTGCTCACACGACACCGGTGTCGTGTGAGCAGCAGTCTGTTTACTAGGTGCAGTCCGCCTTTGTTTACTAACAAAAGAAAACGGGAACTGCGCACGTGTTGAGGGGAATATATACTAACTTAATACTGACTGTCAGCTAAAGTAGGGGAGGGTATACAGTTAGCGCCACTCTACATTAGAACTTTCGGTGACGTGAGCGTCATATTTAAAAAACTGGTAACCTTACTTTTTCACAGTCTGTAAAGAGGCGCGGGAGAAAATGACTACATGGCAACTTAGGGTAGCCCTTAACGCGTTTCCACGGATAGATTTGAATTATTTAAAGGGTCCAGTGTTTGACATAATATTGTCAGGAGGAGGATTATCTCACCGACCGCTCATTGTTTTGGCTTATAAAACGGTTCTGTTTGTTCTATACTTTGTATTCTACTGTGCTAATGCGCGATGCTTGGGAAATATACAAGCCATGATGACATAGTACGAGTAATAGAGTTGCATAAGAATGATGAAACAAATCGAGAAATAAGCCTTATAACTGGTGTCAACGAAAAGACAGGGAGTGTGTTGGTGAAGAAATGGCGCGGTGAGGGATGCCAGGATATCCCTCACCACAAACATGGGGGTGGACCAGCCCAAAAAGTTTCTAACAATACTTTACATATTATCAAAAGACAGTTGTATATAAATCCTCAGTTTACTGTCTTTTGATAATATGTAAAGTATTGTTAGAAACTTTTTTGGCTGGTCCACCCCCATGTTTGTGGTGAGGGATATCTTGGCATCCCTCACCGCGCCATTTCTTCACCAACACACTCACTGTCTTTTCGTTGACACCAGTTATACGGCTTATTTCTCAATTTGTTTCATCATTCTTATGCAACTCTATTACTCTTACTATGTCATCATTGTACTGGGGCCACTCGGCCCTCCCTATATGCAGTTGCAATAAGGTGGATTAAGACACTGTGGGTGTTCAACCAGAGTCGTACACTTCACGTCTGTCCACCAGCCGAGGTCCCCAGTCACTGCCTGGGTAACCGCGAGGGCCGCGCGGGAACACCCTCGGGCGTCTGGCGGGAACACCACTCGCCACGCCATTACGCCTCAGTTACCAATTAGGCTTTAACATATGTCCTTTTTAAGAAGGTCTCTAAGATAAGTCTATACTATATATAAGTCACACTATGTCTACACAATATGTGCTAAATACACCAGCACATCGCTCGGCCACACCTCACTGTGTCCTCACAGACATACTTCTGCTTGGCCCAAGGAACCAAGGTTTCATCATCAAAAGACATATACACAGATATGAAATGTAAACTTAAAAATAACATACTAACAAAAATAATCACCAATAACAAGGGTGAGTTCTAAGGAGAATAAGACTCCTCTATTATTCCTTCATCCAACATGTCCGTTATCATGCCCTGTACCACAGCTCTTTGGCTATGAGGCATACGATAAGAAGGTACATACGAAGGCTGTGCATCAGGTGTGAGCACAATGTTATGCGTGATTTTGTCTGTTACTCCTAAGGGTTCCCCAGAGTTATAGGTGACCCTGTAACATTTGTGACAACTGCGTCGCTTATAATAGTGTTGGACAAAAACACGAAATATAATAGTGTCGGACAAAGACACGAAATTAATAGTGTCGGACAAAGACACGAAATATAATAGTGTCGGACAAAAACACTAAATAACTGCCGACAAGAGCATCTTGTACTCTCATAGCGAGTCGAACAGAACTCGAGGAGTGTCGGACAAAGGACACTAAATACTGTCGACAAGAGCATCTTGTACTCTCCTAACGAGTCGAACAGAACAAAATGGAGTGTCGGACAAAGACACTAAATAACTGTCGACAAGAGCATCTTGTACTCTCATAACTAGTCGAACAGAACAAGTGGGGCCAATATTTGATCTCCCACGACAACAGCGGACACCAACGAACCTGCAGGGGAAACTGAACGTTTCGTTTCCCCACTAGAAAAACAGTCAAGGCTTAACTAGCAGAACGGCTTGCTGGTCACTGTCGAGAAAAGTCATAGGTTACTAGTAACACTGCTTGGGTGCACGAGTAGAAAACCCTGGAGGTGGAAGAGGTGGTAAGGAGATATAATACTGAAATTCTAGAATCAGTTTAAATCTCTCTACTGACAGCTGACCACTTTCAAACCATTGAGCTAGATTTAAGGCCTCCATTGCTTCTGAAACTATACTAACAGTAATACTAGCTTCTACCTCTCCCGGCGACGACATATATCAAGAGTAATGACATATATGAGCCACTCCTCAACGACATTTACTAATACAATTAGCATAAATGACCTCTCCTAAGACACTGTGGGTGTTAGGTTGATATTATTCACCAGAGTCGTAAACTTCACGTCTGTCCACCAGCCGAGGTCCCCAGTCACTGCCTGGGTAACCGCGAGGGCCGCGCGGGAACACCCTCGGGCGTCTGGCGGGAACACCACTCGCCACGCCATTGCGCCTGTTACCAATTAGGCTTTAACATATGTCCTTTTTAAGGTCTCTAAGATAAGTCTACCCATCATGTCTACACACTATGTCTACACAATATGTGCTAAATACACCAGCACATCATGGCTTGTATATTTTCCAAGCATCGCGCATTAGCACAGTAGAATACAAAGTGTAGAACGAACACAACCGTTTTATAAGCCAAAACAATGAGCGGTCGGTGAGATAATCCTCCTTCAGACGATATTATGTCAAACACTGGACCCTTTAAATAATTCAAATCTATCCGTGGAAACGCGTGAAGGGCTACCCTAAGTTGCCATGTAGTCATTTTCTCACGGGCCCCTTTACAGACTGTGAAAAAGGGAGGTTACCAATTTTTTAAATATGACGCTCACGTCACCGAAAGTTCTAAAGTAGAGTGGCGCTAACTGTACTGTTTTTATTCTTTCATAAGAAAAAAACATTCATGAATCGAATAATGCGCTCTGCTTTTGTATTACTGATGTGAAGGACCATTATATAGCCTGTTTGCAGTGAATCATGAGTAAATTTACGGAATACAGCATCTTGCTAATTAAAAAGAAAATACTATTTTGATGTGCATCAGATGAATATGATACCTGTGTGGGGCAGATTGCATTCTTGAACACGGGTGGTTAAGGCCCCATCTCCTGCTCACAGGACATTTCTGTACGAAATTGAATGCCTCATATAGCATATATGCTCAAAACCCTACCTATAACTGTCGCTGATAGGAATTCTCGCCGACGTCGGCGAGTGTTCCACTTCGTGCCCCTCCCCCCCTTTTGTTGATAAATAGAGACGGGTTTGTTGTCGTAGGACGCCTGGACATGCCTTTGTTGATCAACAAGTCAATATTAGTAAATATTCCCCTCAACGCGTGCGCAATTCCCGTTTTCTTTTGTTAGTAAACAAAGGCGGACTGCAACTCGTAAACAGACTGCTGCTCACACGACACCGGTGGGCTTAGTGGCGTGAGCTGGGCAGCCCAAGCCCACGCTTGTGTACCGGGCTGCTCCCTGTCTGGTTGACGAGCCCGCCCAGGTAGTGGTTGTTACCACCCCCCTACCTTTGCCCCGTTGCCTCTGTCGATGCCTCACCACCTAGGACCCCCCACGTAATACAGGGGAACTGCACATTGACCGCGGGGTCCGGTGTTGTTGTTGTTGTTGAGGGGGGGGGGGGGCGATTTGGCCTCCCTCTTTGCCTCTTGCTTGTTCTCTCCTGCCGGACCCTAGTGACTGGGGCCAGGTTAAGGATAACATTTTGTTCAGTCAGTCTCCTCTACTGACAAAGCTTAACCTTACTAAGAATAGCAATGCAACATCGGGAGGATACAATTTAAGGATGAGAAACCTGAGAGAGGCAGGAAAATCCTGCCATCTTACAGAGTGTATAGCACCAAAAAAATTGACACTCCAGATGGATTCGTGACATTGACTCAAGATGATGAAGATCTCGACAGAGTCTTTAATCAGGAATGCCACCTAACTCTGAACAGAGAAGGATTTCATGCCACTATAGCTCAATAATTCAAATAAAAAAGACTGTCTTACTTTTCAGAGTTGATGGCCATATGTACAAACATACTGAAGAGGAAATACACGAAGAAATCATGAACAAAAATGCATGGACACAAGATGAAATTGTGTCAATCTACAAGTTTCCTGGCTGCAATACAATTAAAATCAGTTTCCTCCGAACGGCTATTGCAAAGAAAGCTCAAGATCAAGGAATACTAATCTTCTCCATGAGTGTTCCAAAACACTAAATGGGCGAATATCGTCGATTTCGACATCACTGCCCTTCAACAAACCACAAAAACACCAAATAAAAGAAGAGTTCAACACCTTTAAAATGTGCATGAGATGCTATAAGATTGAAGAGCATACTACCAACAATTGCACAAACCCAAGAGACTACAAAGTATGTAGCGAATGTGGCGAGGAAGGCCACAAATACATGGAAACAAATATAAACACAATTTACTACAATTCCTCTGGCCAAAAGAAAATAAGAAAACGTCATCATTAACGGGGAAATAACACCTTACGAGAAAAAAGGGAAAATACTAGGACTCAATATAGGGCACTGGTATAGCAACACATATTCAAGAAACAAGACAGAAGACACTGCAGGTACTATCAACACTAAGAAGATTTCAAGCATTAACAACATTAGATAACAAGCATTTTCTACACCTGGTAAAAATTCTTATTCTACCCATATTAAAATACCCCATCACCCCACTAATACCAGTTTCCAAATCGCAAATAATAAAACTACAGCTAATTCAAAACAAGACATTAAGATTTTCCTGCAACGAAAAATATTCCTATACGAGAAGCACCATTGAACTACATAGGCAAGCTAATGTGGAACCTCTCAATAGCTAATGTGGAACCTCTCAATACCTGTCTACATACAAGAGGACAGCAAATAATTCAAAAACTGCGAACACTAAACGACGAAACGTATAATAAACTTGAGAATAATATCCAACTAACAAGCCACAGCTGGTTTAAACAACCGCTGCCTGTTATCACCGGACCACCGCCGCAGGAAATTTACACTGTAAACAGGCTTGTGAATCACTGATAATGAGATGCTGTGTGTGTGTGTGTGTGTGTGTGTGTATGTGCGTGAGTGTGAGTGACGAGATCAAGATAAATACGTACGTACACATTGCACCTGAAGGGATATACAATATATGTGTATGTATATAAAATAAAAATTATAAAAGACGTGTACATTACACAAAGAAGAGAAGAATTCCTAGACACAAATAAAAATGTGAAGCTGCCGCACCTAAGACCAAAACTATTTTGAAGAACAAAAATTAGCTACCAAAAAAAAAAAAAATATATATATCAAGGAAAGCAAGTCGGTTAGCCCGCCATCTTTATATCTCTTTTTGTATTTTATCTTTCTCACACTGTTCTTCCTCTAAATATATCTTTCATCACCTCCCCTATTCTGTCCCCCTCTTATTGCTATTGCCATGGGTGTACAGTACAGGCTGCGGCAGCGACACTACCCTAGTCTGTCTGTCAGTCACAGTCAGTGTCGTCGGACTCAGATTCTCACTTGGCTGCCGCATCGACAACACCTCATCAGCTCCACCGCTCCTCACCGTACACTGATACACAGCTCGCCCGTTAACGGTGTTAAGGCCGCTAGAGTTGCTCTATCCTTTACTTTCTCTTTAAAGCCCTACTATTCAGGGCTATGCTTGCTAGCAGTCTGTTATGCTTTTATGCACACATTTGTTGTGTTGATGTATGCTGAAGGGTTGTTTGTCGGGTCGTTTGTCGGGTTGCTGTATTTCTGTTTGTTGTATTTTTTTGTAGTTTTTTTGTCTTGTAATTTGCTGAGTTGCATGCAGATTCATTCTGCCGCCCTTAGCATACCTTGGTGAGGTAAAAGCCGAACTTGCCGGTCAGTGACACAAGGGGGCGGGCCCTCAGAGGCCTAGTTAAAGGGCTAGTTAAACTTGCTGTTAGAGACAGGTCGCGCAAGTAGGTGGTTATTATATGGTATTGTTATATCTTGTTATTAGATTTGTTGTATTGTTTTGCACATCATGAGTTTGTTCCGTGGTTTTTCTCAATTTCACATGACATACCTTTATAGCTGTCTATAATGGCCCGTGTAAAGATAAAGTGTCGGTACTCCGAAGATAGAAGCAGAAAAGTAGATAGTAGTAGTAGCATTAGTAGATAAATACTATGCACTCGTCAAATTCAAAGTCACCA
>JACEEZ010018530.1:290692-308192 GCA_016584305.1 Chionoecetes opilio
TCCAAATCTGTAGTCAGTTTTTTTCTAGCACGTCAAGTTTTTTCTCCACAGCTTGCCCTCCAGATAAGCAAAATTCCACTTGTGAGCTGTAGTAGAACTGGCCAGCTGATTACGATTTGACTCATCGAGAGCTATGTGGCAACTTGTTTGTGCAGTACAATTGAGACAGTGCGGTGAGAGGTGTGTGAAAGCTCCCAATAGGTCGTATATAAATATCTGCAAACAGAAAGCTAGGATAGTAGGAATTAGGAGATTTGTTATGGCTTTTCTCTTAACCTTGTAACAACAAAACCATTGTAATTTCTATTTCGTTTTATGCTGGGGTTTTTTCCAAAGCTTTAACTATTTCCCGCTTTGTGTTTTTTACATAGGTATATATTTCTTTTGTTTCAGATCATGTCTGCTCCTGCTACGTCTCGTCGTAAATGCCTAAACACCCTGACTCCTTCTGCTATATATGTGGTATTTCACCATTCCCAAATCAGAGGGCAAGCATCAGCGTATTTTTCAAACAAGCATATTTTGCATATTTAAAGTGAAACTCGGTGATCAAGACAAGCTATGGGCCCTTATATGTTACGATGTTAAGGTCTGACATAGTACCGTTGAAATGTTCATCTTTGATGAGCTGTCGAATTTGTGGACCATCAAACACACCGGCCTTGATTTTTTCAATTGACAGTCCAGGAAATGCAAGATGATGTACTTCAAACAGTCGCCATCAGTTTACAATGCTTTTACAAATTGTTTTATGAGACCTAGTTTTATGTGCAGAGGTGGGAATATTATTTTTCTTCCTGTCAAAAATTTGGGTCATGTACAATGTTAGGATCTCCAGGTTTAAGATCAGATCTCGGAGGCCAATTTGTCTGAACCCAATGCTTCTCTCGAGCTCTGCTATCCCACATACAGGGGAAAGCAGGGATACTTTGTGTATCCACGTTGTTGACCAAGAAGGAAGGACACCATTTTAAGGTCAACACAGATGATCCAATTGTGTTTGCCATATTGCAATAACTCAATGACTCTCTTTACATCTCCACATTCTTCACGAAGACAGACCGAATGCCCAATAGGGACTGCGCCAAACAAATTACCATTGTATAGAAGGACACACTTCAAGCTCCGCTTTGAGCTATCAATAAACAATCGCCATTCATTTGGATTGTAGATTGAAAGCCCTAATTCCTTCAGTAAACCAGGAATGTTGGCAAAACACAAAACCGCTGGCACTTCGAAAGTACTGCAGAAATGTACTTTCTCTGGTTCGAAAGTATGATACCTTCACTCCTTGTTCAAGTATGTTTTTCTCGTTCAGTCTTGATGCTAGTATTTCTGAAGCTTTTTTGGATAGGCCCAAATCACGTGCTAAATCATTCAACTCGTGCTGATCAAATCCCCTACGAACTGAATCCTCGTGAATGTCAAAATCTGCATCATTGCTGTCACTGCGTTCTTCAACATCACTCTGATCTTCTAGAGGAGGTAGTTGTTCGAAAACTGGCACTGGAATTTCAGCTGAATGAGGCATTGGTCTTATAGCTGACGGTAGATTAGGATATTCTATTTTACTTTTATTTTTCTTGTTAAATCCTGATGTTTTCACTAAACAAAAGTAACAGTCTGTGGAATGATCTTTTTGCTCTCGCCAAACCATGGGGATACCAAATGCCAACTTTTCACGTGTTCCTTTGGTCCACATCCGTAATCTCTCGACACACTGCTTGCACACTTTGTGACCATAGCTTGGTAACATATAAGGAAACAAAGGAATATGTGGTAAGGAAAATATAGTTACCTATCATTTCTCTCTCTCTCTCTCTCTCTCTCTCTCTTCTCTCCTCTCTCTCTCTCCTCCTCTCTCTCTCTCTCTCTCTCTCTCTCTCTCTCTCTCTCCATCATTGCCCGGAGCCACAACCATCCCCAAGAGGGGCAGGTAATGAGGTGATCTGATAACACCTGAAGGAGAACTCTGAGGTAAAATGTTCCTCTTTTCTCGTCTTATCAACACTATAAAATAACATTTGTCTCCTCACATCACCAACCAGACAGAAAACATAACAAAAGATAATAAAAAAGGCGCTCAGACTGCGCGAGAGAGAGAGAGAGAGAGAGAGGAGAGAGAGAGAGATGAGAGAGGAGAGAGGGGAGAGAAGAGAGGAGAGAGAGAGAGTAGAGAGAGAGACGAGAGAGAGAGGAGAGAGAGAAAAAAAAATAAAAGGGAAAATGATAAATATGAGTAATATGCAAAACATTTACTTTCATGCAACATTATACTGACAAAAACCGAGAAAATACAAAGAATCAAAGCAGGGAAAGTTTGTTTTTCATTATGGAGGAATATGAATAACAAGAGAAACGAAACAATACAATGCAAAAGTGAAGTAATAACAAAGTGAAGTGCTGGTGATGATAAGGTAACGAAACACCTGGCTCCTCCACGCTGCGAGGTGTTCATTAAGCTCGCACTTTATGAGTTGATGCGAAAGAAAGAAAAGAAAACACAAGTTATTATGAGAGCAATAGTATTGTGATGATTTTTTTTATACCGTTCGCTCTCCTTTCATTCCTCCTCTTGCTTCTCCTCCTAACCTTCCTCTTCCTCCTCTCACTCAGCCATGGCGTAGAAAAAGTGTCAAAAAAAGTGTCACTCAAAATCATAATCACAGGACGGTCTAAAAAACATTTTCAGTAAAGAATATATAGTTAGAAAGGATCACGTCTTAAAAGTTAGTTTTTGTTGTTTGTTCAATTTTTAAATGTACAACATTTACATGAAAGCTGTGCCTCTCATTTTGTCCAGTTAACGTAAAAGATTTCGAAATTCATTGATCAGCTATTTAAAGGAAGATTAAGTTATGTTTGTTAGATGAAAAATTATATGTATCCGTACATTGGGTCACCCTCCAAAAAAAGGGAAAAAATACATTAGTGATTCAACAAATTTAAAGCGTAGATCCGTCTCTCTCTCTCTCTCTCTTTCTCTTTCTCTTCTCTCTCTCTCTCTCCTCCTCTCTCTCTCTCTCTCTCCATCTCCTCTCTCCTCTTCCTCTGCTCTGCTCTTCTCTCTCTCTCTCTCTCTCTCGTCTCTCTCTCTCTCTCTCTCAAAAAAATTACTCACCCCTACCCAAACACCAAGTCACACACACACACACACGCACACACACATACAAACACACATAATCAAACCCTGCTATTATATATCTAAAATAACAAGAAAAGAAATGTTACTGTTATTATTGATTGAAAAAGATTGAATAATGTATTTCTCATAAAAAAAATTGTACGTCAAACAGAAGATTCACGATTATGAATTGCATTAACATTTGTAACAGTCCGTGGCTGCAAATTGCTAATTTATTTCACATTGTTCTCCAAAGTTTAAAGTGTCTTATGAGTTATTTGCTCTGTTACATGAACTACAACTTGCGGCAGAAGAAGTTACAAAGTGGTAGGGAGGGACGTTGTGCATGGGAGGGGAGCCGAGGCCTGCACTGCATTCATACAAAATACATGCTTTTCAACGCAATAAAAGTCCTCCATCATTCCCTACATACTTTATTCACATCACAAATACTCACTGTTTACATCCTGTGTGGAAAATTATTCCAACACTTCCGTTACTTGTTATACTGACACCTGTTTGTCCGTCACCTTTAAAACATAAAATATACTCGCTTTGTTTATATTTCAGGCTCACCAGCCGTGTAATAAATGCCACCATGACGGAACTTTACGAGTATAGATTGGACAGATTTAGAGATGAGGATGACTGACGATACCCAATGCTTAGGAGCTGGCCGTGTGTCCTTAAATCATGATATCTTCGATTTGGTATGTATCTTTCTTTGCAACGTGTAAGAAACCTCGTGATATTTCAAGTTATACATTTTTTTCTTCTTTCGTACTATATAGTTACCGTGACGGACCAGAGCTCGAACCCACGTATGAAAGAGACCGACACCTAAGGCCGATTTCTTAGTCCTTTGGTAAGCTCCCTAACCAAAAGCCTTACCAACCTGGTAACAGTCCTTACTAACAAAGAGATTCGATTTCTCAGTCGTTGTTTTCTGAATTCGGAGCCCCAACAGGGAAAGGATCCCAAAAAACAAAGCGGAGATTGGGTCTTTGGTATCCCTGAGTGGCGGAAAAATGTAAACATTCCATCCAAAGTCGTAAATAATTACTTTTTTCACACATATAAATAATAACAACGATTATTTATAATATTCTACTTTAATTTTTAAAAATTATATTTTGTTATTTTAATTTTTTAATGATTATATTATTTTAAAAATTAATAATTTTGGATTTTTTTTTATAATTAACTTTTTTTTAATAAATTCCTAAACATTTTGTTATCCCCAGTAACAATATTAGGGTAGTAGGAAATATAAAGGTGACAGATAAAAAAATTTTAATTTAAAAGGGCAGGGGGTTTGGAAAAATATGTCGTCGCTTGACAGGTGGGGGTGCATTCACCGCGGTCATCCAAGTCTTAAAAAAAAATTCTTCTTCTTTCATTAAAAACCCTCAAACGTGTTGATGCATTATAGAAATTTTTTTACATATTTTTCTAAAGAAAATAACCATAGGAAGTAGGAAGTAGGGGTATTTGAAAAATTTCATTAGAAGATTTTTGGGGGCCACGGGGCTCCCCAATGGGCGTTCCCCAAATTTTCCAATCGGTATCGTACAAACTAACAGCGGCCCAAAAGACGACTAAAATGGGATTTTGTTGTTGGGGATGGAAATGGCCGTCTTTGGGTAAGTCCCAACGAAAGGGGACGAGGAGAAATGCCCCATAGACTTTGTTGGCCCTGCACTTAAGTAAGATCAGCTCATACACTTGTATACATGGAATTAAAAAAATACGCAATATATACCAAAAAAAAATCTTGTTTCCCTTTTAAATAAAGTAACTTGTAAAAATAAACCATTTTAGGGCGGATGAATCACTTTTGATTCAAGGGCATCCACCCCGCTAGGGGTAAAAATGTGGGCAGCCTGGGTTAACCCCCTCAGGGGTTCTGCGCCCCCGGGCCACAGTGAGCAAAAGGCAATCCTACATAGATTGGTTGGGGGGGGGGGGGGGGTTGCCCCCCCCCCTGAAAAAACCCTAAACAGCCAAACTTTAAAGGTAAGGCCGGGGGGGCGGTAATCGCGCCCCGCCCCGGGTTTTTTTCCCGGGGGGCCCGACCTGCAGACCCCCCCTATGCCGACGCAGGGGGGGGGTTGCCTATAAACGAGGCGGGGCAAAGCCCTGGGGAATCCCGCACGAAATCAATGGTAGGGCCCCCTACCCAATTTTTTTCTTTTGGGGGGGGCCGGGGCGGTGCAGAGGCGGGCCTGCCCGCGAATCATCCTGGGATAAACCCTTCGGAGGTTCTTGTGGGGGCTCGTGGAACGTCTGAGCCTCTCAACGATCACGCTACCTCTCCTAGGGGGGCTCATGGCTGAGGGGTGGATATATTTGGGACTCTCTGAGACAGGAAGCCGGGCAGTGGCGAGCTAGCAGGGGGGTTTAAACCCCTACTCGGGGTCCGGCATGAGAAATGGTCACCTGAACGGGGAGTAGCTTAGGCATTCCAGCAACTGCAGCCGCATTGTTTAGGTTTTCTCCGGGTTTAAAGGCGATAAAGCGGGGGAGGGAAAACACTCGGGTTTCATGTCTCTTTTTCAGTGACGCCCTACCGAGAGCTAAAAAAGAAGAAAGGAGATGTTCTACGCCAAAAAGCTCTGATTAGACCCTTCCTCCTCGGGCACCTCATTGTTTGGGCGACTTCAAGGGTACTACTGGCCTGTGAGGATGGGACGAGTTTTGTGTTGGTCCCATGGTCCGTACCAAAAACAACCCCGTTCTCTGCTTCTAAAAATTTGCAAGGGCGAAGGTTAGAATTGCAGGTTCTGGGGTCAGGCCCAGAGCGCACCGCTGGAATGTATAGTAAAAGCCGGAGGGGGGTTTAAAGGGGTCGACCACATCCTCGTTAAATCGTTGGAGGTCCTCCAGAACTGCAGGGTTTACCGGAGGGTGATTCTTTGGAACAGACCAGACTTGTTGTTTTTAACCTTTAACTTATGTCAAACCAAAAATCTCAAAGGTAACCAAAATGTTTCACTTGAAAACTGAAGGACTTGACTGTTTCCCTGAGTATGCGGGGGCAGTTCAAATTGGTTTGATTTATTCGGTGCTCCGGGGGCCCTGTAAACTGTGGGGGACCCTTCAAAGTGAAACTCTACAGGCGCCAAGATGTTTGGGGGGCGCCCGAGGTCAAGGCGGGTTTTGTCTCGACGGGACGCTGGAGAAAAAACGAGGGGAGTCGCGCTGCCCGGTGGCTGGGAAACCCGGACCACACAGGGCTTTTTTTCACGCCGGACAGAACCCCCTGGGGAGAGACAAAAGGGGAGGTATGTCAGTAGTCTCGCTGAGGATGTCGAGGGCATTTGAACGTAATGCCTCCGACCCGCCTCCCAGCCCCGAAAAAGCCCTTTCCCAAATCTCCTTCTCGGCGAGGGGCATTTGAACAGCGATGGCGCCTCATTGGGACAGGATGGGCAATGGCTCGTTGGGCTGAGACTTTGGGTATTGTTTACGTGGGGCCCCCTGAGCCTTCACACCCTGGGTTAGGCATGGATGCCGATCCCCCCATTGAGAAACCGCACCCCCTCTTGACAAGTCAGAGAGCTGTAGCAAAGTTGAAGGGGGGAAAGCAGTGGTGTTTTTAATATCGTGCGGGGCTCCTCAAAGCGGGGGTGAGGCCATATCCGGGGTTTCATGCTGTCCCCGACTGCGTGTGGCAATCAGGTACCATTCCTCCACTGGAAAAGGGGGCTGGTGTCCCTATCTGGAAAAGGGAAAGGGGCCGTCAACTGCAAAAATTACCGCGGGATTACCTGCTCACGTACCGGGGAAGGTGCTTTTCCCCTCTATTTCTGACAAGGGTTCGCGTCATCTGGTGAAGCACAGAGACCTCAGCAGTCTGGGTTCCCCTGGTAAAATCAACAACGGACCGTATCCTGCGCTTCGTGTCCTGGGGGGAACGCCGACTGAGTTTTTGCAGGGATGCTTAGCCTATGATCCAAAATTTTTTACTCAGTGCCGGAGTCACTCTGGGACTTCTGCACTTTGAGGGATTTTTTGCAAGGGCTATTGGTTTTATAAATGGGCTTATTCTGGGGTGGGAAATGCTGTGAAGTGTGGGGAGGTGTACCGCTTCTTTCTGTGAATACAGGATGAGGCAAGGGTGCGTCCTTGCCCCTCCTTTTCAAGGGTTGTATGGACTTGGGGATTGGACAGGTTGTAGATCAAGTGATTGTGGGAAACTTCGGCAACACCAAAAAACTGTCTTGTTTTTTCGGAGATGCAGTAATCGTTGCTGAGTCGCTGGATCCCGGTGATGGCTCTCGAGGCGCTGCCGAGGAGGGAAAGACTTTGGGCTTTAGGTCCTCCTGGGTCAAATCAAGGTCCGGGGTTTTGGGGCTTTCTAGATGAAGCGTACATCGTTTTCGTGGGGGGAGGGCATTTAGACTTGGAAAAGGTTACATACCTTTGGTAGCGCATCCATAAGACGGGGGGTCACGTCAAAAGTCTTACGGCGGGTTGGCATAGCCCACGTGTTATGGACTCGCTCAGCGGGGGTATTTTGGGGTTGTCGGGACCTGTGCAAAAACAAAAATCCTCTTCAAGTCGCTTGTGATCCCCGTCTTCTCTATTTGTGAGACATGGAGACTAAATAGTGACATGAAGAGACGAAGTTGCCTTTATTTGACGATAATTTGCCTTTGGTAATAAGTGTCTTCGCAGAATCATGGGGTATCGCTGGGATGATTACGTGTCAAATCAGCGATTGCACCGTGAGACTGAATCTAGGCCTATTACCTGCATGGGTCCGTTAGCGCCAACTTCGGCTATTGGGCATGTGGCCGCTACCCTAAAACCGATCCTTCCCATCGGGTTGTATCTGTAAGAGACAATCCGGCGTGGAGGAGGCCAAGGGGGGCGCCCACAAGGCCCGTGGCTGGGCAAGTTGATGTTTCTTGTCGAGAGCTGCTTGGTATGGGAAAGGAGCCTGCATGGGAACTCGCGCGTGGTGACCCCCGGGAGTGGCGTCGTAGGGTGGGCGAGGCGACGCGCCCCCCGGCGTATGCCCCCAATGATTGATTGATTGAAACCAAAAAATATATCATATACACCACGCTTGTATATTTGTTTCCATAGTTCTTGTATGAAAGTGCGTTTTCACAGTCTGAAAAGCTATTGAAGCAATAAGTCTAGATTCACGCAATAAACCCAGTCATTCACGAACCATTTTACAAAACATTTCAATTCTAACCAGCAAATTGGACTGGGCATCAACACAGGCTACATAGCTGCTGATCATCCCGCCACACAATCCACTCGACTATAAATATGCACATTTGTCATACTTCCCATCAATATAATCACTCTTTTGAAATTTACATGAGTCTTATCATTCAGTACTCATTACTTGGTAATTTCAATGTTCACCACCAGCTTTGGCTATCATCTTCTTTCACTGGCCAACATATTGGTGAACAAGCCTACATTTTTTCTGTCCTCCAAGACCTAGAGCAGCTGGTGCAGCACCCTACCTGTATTCCTGACCATCCTTGGAGACACGCCCAACATTCTTGACCTTTTCCTAACTACTAACCCTTTCTGCTTACTCTGTGAAACTATTATCTCCGTTGGGTTCCTCCAATCACAATTATATTTCTGTAACTTGTCCTATCGCTCCGGTGCCGCCTCGGGACCCACCTAAGCGGAGGTGCTTCTGGCATTTCAACTCAGCTATGTGGGAGGACCTAAGGCAGTACTACTCTGATTTTCCATGAAATAGAATTATTGCTTCCATGTCAGAGACCCATCTCTTTGTGCAGAGCGCATGACTGAGGTCATTGTCTCTGTCATGGAGGTGTACATTCAACACACTTTCTCTAATCCTAAAGCCTGTCCACTTTGGTTTAACTCTGCTTGTTCTCATGCTGTACAATATAGAGAGGCGGCTCACAGACGGTACAGTAACCATCCATCTCCTGAAACTCATGCCCTCTATATTTCTGCCCATAATAATGCCAAATATTTTTTTCAACTTCTCAAAAACTCCTTCATTCATAGAAAATGTCAAAATTTTCTGAATCAAACTAATCTCGTGACTTCTGGCATCTAGATAAAAACATCATTAATAATTTGTGTCTTCTTCATCTTTCCCTCCTATGCTTCTCCTGGATGGCGCCACAGCTGTCTCATTTATTTAAAAAACTGAACTTTGTGCTCAAACCTTTGCTAAAAATTCCACTCTATTTGATGAATTCCTCCTTCTCCTCCATCCTCTGACTATGTTATTAAGATCCTTCGTAATGATGTTTTATTTGCCCTTTCTGGCCTAGATCCTCGGAAGGCTTACGGTCCTGACGGAATCCCTCCTATTGTTCTCAAAAACTGGGCTTCTGTGCTTGCACCCTGACTGGTCAAACTTTTCCGTCTTTGTCTATCTACTTCCACCTTTCCTTGCTGGAAATTTGCTTACATTCAATCTGTCCCTAAGAAGGGTGACCGTTCTAAGCCTTCAAACTACCGTCCTATAGCTTTAACTTCCTGCCTTTCTAACGTTTTTTAATCTATACTTAATACGAAGATTCATAAGCACCTATCTGCTCACAATATTCTATCTAATCGTCAGTACTACGGTTTCCGTAAAGGGCGATCTACTGGCGATCTTTTAGCTTTCCTAACTGAATCTTGGTCATCCTCCTTTAGGGGTTTCGGTGAAACTTTTGCTGTTGCCCTTGACATAACAAAAGCTTTTGATAGAGTCTGGCACAAATCCTTAATGTTTAAGCTACCATTAATCGGTTTCTATCCTTTTATCTGCCCCTTCATCTTCAGTTTCCTTTCTAACCGTTCTATTGCAGCTACTGTAGACGGACATTATTCTTCTCCTAAGTCTATTAATAGTGGTGTTCTTCAGGGTTCTGTCCTATCAATCACTTTTTCTATTATTCATTAATGATCTTCTAAGTCTTAACTCAATGCCCTATCCACTCATTCGCTGATAATTCTACCCTGCATTTTTCAACGTCGTTCAATAAGCGTCCAAACTCAACAGGAACTAAGTGACTCAAGGGGAGATGCCACGGAGATCCTAACTTCTGACCTTTCTATAATTTCTGATTGGGACAAAGCAAACCTAGCTTCTTTTGTTCAATGACTCAAAAACCCAATTTCTTCACCTATCTACTCAACAAAACCTACCAGACAACTATCCCTTCTTCAATGACACTCAACTGTCTTCTTCTTCTACAATGAACATTCTTGGACTATCCTTTACAAAAAATTTGAACTGGAAATCTCACATCTCATCTCTTGCTAAAAACAACTTTTAAGAAGTTAGGTGTCCTCTGGCGTCTGCGTCCAATTTTTTCTCCCTCCCAGTTGTTTGCTCTGTACAGGGGCCTTATCCCCCCATGTATGTAGTATGTTTCACATGTTTGGGGGGGATCCACTCATACAGCTTTCCTCAACAGGGTAGAATTAAAAACTTCTTGTCTCATCAACTCCCCTTCTCTGACCGACTGTCTTCAATCTTTAAGTCATCACCGCAATGCTGCTTCTCTTGCTATTTTCTATCGTTATTTTCGTGGTCACTACTCTTCTGAACTTGCTAACTGCATGCCTCCCCCCCTCCCGCTGCCTCGCTGCACAAGACTTTCTACTCATACTGATTATCATCCCTATCCTGTCCATCTTCCAGTGCAAAAGTTAACAAGTATCTTCACTCTTCCATGCCCTTCACTGGTAAACTCTTGAACACTCTTTCTGTTTCTATTCTTCCACCTTCCGACGACAATTTTTTTCAAGAAATGGGTAACAAGACACCGCCTGAACTAAATTGGCCTACCCCCCTTTCTATATTCTCTTACAGTCATCTTTATAGGCACTGGTAACTAAGCGGGCTTTTTTTTGTCCTTGGCTAGTCCTTTGTGCTGTAAAAAAAAAAAAAAAAAAATTACACTGAGGTGTGTGGCCCGTGGTGCCATGAAACTGTACAGTTTGTTGTGGACCAGGTGCCAAAAGGAGCTATTTTAAGGAAAAGCTAGCTGTCTCAGCGTCAACGATATCCAACAAATGCGCTTGAATTAATTGGAGTTATATTATTATACACCCATGCTAGAAACAGCTGATCTCTCTTTCTCTCTCTCTTATAAATTGTTTCATAAAATGTTGTACTTATGATTTCGTACCAATAATATAACCAGGCTGTAATCCCGATACCCACTTGTTCGTCAAGCGTACTCGAGTCTGGCCCCCGGGCCCCGGCGCCGGCGGCCCTCAGACCCATTGACCCTCCGGGACACAGCCCGGTGTGTCCTGTGGCCAATCCGCCTCTGGGGTCATACTCCTTTAGATTCAATAGCTAGAATACGGGAGAGGGATGGAGGAGAAGCCATACGGTCTCCGGGCAGAAACGTCTCTCACAACCGTACCATATACTGCGCTACAGAGAGCCGGCCCCGCCGGGACTCAGACCGGCCCCAGACTCTCCGGCCCACCGGGACACAGCCCGGTTTGCCTTATGGCCAATCCGCCCCTGGCTACAATCCATGACAACAGGCTATTGCAAAGGTTACAAGTGGATTCTGTATAGCGGGGGCCACAGGTCGTGGCGCTATTTTTCAAGTCACTAATAATTACTACCTATTGCACGGCCTGTAGAGGGTGTTGGTGGCGTAGCGTGATGCTGTAGGAAGGATGGTATATAGTAGCTACTAGAGGGGTACGTGAGAGGGTTAGAACTAGAGAACACGAGAAATAACGCAGGAAAATACACCAGAGGTACTGGTGTTGGTGGAGCTTACATTCAAGCAGCGTTGCCGCTGTTCCGCCTTCAAGTAGCGGGGCACAATATTTTCACATCGTGTATGTCTTCCATTACTAATATTGTCTTCCAGAATCACTGATAATAAATATATTTTAAATCAGACCTTGAAAACAGCATTATTTTGATATTGCAAAACTTAGTTACGTATAATGTTCTATAAATTGTGGCACCACCGCCTCCGCATTCTGGAGAAAGCCCGCCAAAAGAATTGGCGGCGTCGAATCTTGGAGCCTCGAGACGCACGTCTTTCAAGTTCACACAAGCAGGAAGTGACGTCACCGTGACGTCACGATGACGTCACGTTGACAAGACGCACGTAGCAAATACGTGTAGTGTGAACCCCGCATTAATCTCGACATCATCCGTCTGAGTCTCCCTGTCCCCAAACTGCGGTGTCAAGATGTGATCTGTCTGTGTTCCTTTATCTAGGTATAAGATTTCATGATCACCCGTCTGTACTGCTGTATCTACAAACAGGCCTAGCACACAGCTGGGGCTGGATGTTCGAACGTTCGTAACTTTCCGCCTCTAAGATCATCTTAGAGTGTTCTTAGCGGCCATCTTAGATCTTGGGCTACGAACACCACAAAAATGTATTTTCAAAGGATCGTCCGAATGTTCTTAGCTTACGATGAGGCGATCTTCAAGCTCGTTCCGTTCCGTTCCGACCATGAGGAATGGAACACAGCTGACTGTCGCTTGGCCAATCAGAGGAAAGATTTCATCTACCTTTGAGATTGTTAGCCAATCATAATGCAATTAGAATGTAAACAAATATCATGCCTCCCCAAAGGAAATATCTGAAAACTGAAGACGTATGCTCAATAATAATCTCCTGGCGAGTACGTCCCCACCCAAAAAAGTACAAACTTATAACCTCAATATAACCTAACCTGGTAAAATTCTAGTTCTTTCCTGCCCTTAGGTCTCGCTAGGAGGTTATTAGTAGGGTTAGATAAGGTTATAATGAGGTTAGGTTAGTGTTATTTTGGGGGATCATTTAGGACTTTAGGTGGGGTGAGGGGAGGTTAAAGGGGGTAACTCCCCCACTTTATAATTACGTTTTAGAGGTATCTGAAGGGATTTGTGAAGGTCTGGAGAAAAATAAAAACACTAATAAGGGCGGGAGAGGATTATAATTTTACCGTTTTAATTAGCCAGCGCGAATAATTATATATTAATTGAATGATTAATAGCTGCCACTTATACCCAATTAGTAAAATTTCGGTAGTGGGCTTCCAACGATTTCGAGGCCGAAACTTAGTTTTCCTGAATAGTTTTTATGTGTATTGAATGAATATGGCACTCGTTTTTGTCGAAAAATAAATGTTTGTTTACAGGTATGGGGGGATCC
Organism: Chionoecetes opilio; assembly: GCA_016584305.1. NCBI lineage: Eukaryota > Metazoa > Arthropoda > Malacostraca > Decapoda > Majidae > Chionoecetes > Chionoecetes opilio. The sequence continues at coordinate 303,950 of JACEEZ010018530.1, forward strand.
CCGCCCCGCAAACCTTGCCCAGCTTCTCTGCCGTAGTATTGATGGAAACTTTGTTTGGAAACTTTGTTTGCAAACAATGTTTCCCAATTGTTTCCAAAGGTTGCAAACAATGTTTCCTAAATGTTTCCTGTCCAGATTCAATTGTACCATAGGAAATGGGATTCAAAGTACTCAGAATGAAGAAATCTACACGATGATGTAGGTAAGAATCCTAGGACTTTCGAAAGCCCACTACCAAACTAATACCCACCCATTTTAGGGTGGGTATTATTAATGAGATACATTATCCAAGTAACTAGACAATACCTGGAACTGTCGCCGATAGGAATTCACGACGACAGGTGTTCCAATTTTTTTAGTCGGCAAGTGTTCCTATTTTACCCTTGTTTCTGTTTTCAGGGATTAAATACCAGCAATAGCCTGAACAGTTAGGTTAGGTTAGGTTGGCCAGTTGACTATATGTCTAGGTTAGGTTAGTGATTGGGCGGGGATGATTCCCCCCCAGCTCAGCACCGAAATAATACCGACTTGACATATTACAGTAGATGGGTTAGGTTGAAATGAAAGCCTGCATTCTAGTGATTTTTATGTGCTGTAACCCCACAATTTCAGTGGTCGTGAAGTTGCCTAGAATAACATCTCACTACCCCAGCTTCCATCATTGAACCATTCATTCAATACTTTCGCTTTACTCACATACCATCTCCTAGAGTTGGAGTAGAGTGTACCTACTCTTCTCAGACATCCTTGCCCACCAATCACACATTCCTTTATCCTCTACATACCCTTTTAGGTAAATATGCAGTTTCAACCAATACTCCCTTTTGACCAATACTCTTCTGACATAACTGGGGGGGCTACGCCCCCAAGACCCCCTGCTAGTTAACTAATCTAACCCGGGCATTGACTACGTAACCTAACCTCACTGCGCGGGGTGGGGTGGGGGGGGGGGGGGGTTCGCCCCCCCAGATCCCCATATGTTATTTTTTTCCCTTTCCGACAGCTTTTGCGTGGGTTAGAAATAATTATAATCATTATACTCCTTATAATAAAATAAGAACGAAACGTTCAAGATATTTAAAACACCGATTGGTTGTGTTGTATTGGTCTAAACTGCACTTTTATACCTTTATGTATTTCACTTTTCCACCTACAGTACATGCATTCCACGCACTAGTACACCGGTGCTCGAATGTCTCTTATCTTTGCCTCTCCGTAGCATTGATGAGAGGAGGATGCAGTCAGTTCGTACACAAGTTGTTTCGTACACCAGTAGATTCGTACACCTAAAAGTTGTTTCGTAGTCTATATGAAACTATAGTCGTTTCGTACACTCACCTCAAGAGTTTAACTTGATGACTAGAGTTACGAAACGACACACCAGGTACAGTATGTACGAAAAAACTCAAAATCAGTGTACGAAACAACTAACAAAACCTGGGTACGAAACAACTTGTGTACGAAACTCGCCATCCGTATCCTTCACTTACCTCATTCTCTCCATCTCATCCTTGTCTCCTATATTCTCCTCCTTCACTTCCCGCATCTTCCTCTCCAATATCATCTTCTCTATACACTTCTAGCCCAAGACACATTTCTTTTTTATTTGCACTTTACTCATTCCAGTCACCTATAGGCATTCGGCAGAATACCATTCATTGCACTCTTTACATTCCCCCTAAAGCGTCCTGACCAACCATAAACAACTCAACATGAAATAAAAAACTAATAACATAACTTTATATGGCTTGTATATTAGAAAAAACCTTCATCATGCGACCCTACGAACAGTGTGCGAGTGCTCTTCAGCAACCTTAGCACTATGGTGAAAAAACGAACAAATATGGCGGATGGATGTTTGCAAAGATCGTTTGAAAATACCTCTTAACGCGTTACGAACGTTCCAAGATCAATCTAAATGCAAAGATGATCTTAGAGACGCGTTACGAACGTTCGAACATCCGGCCCCAGGTCTGTGTCTCCTTATCCTTAACGCAGGCCGCGCGAGTCCTTGTCTTAATCGGTATTCCATTTATGTTTTATCGGGTGTCTTGTCCGTGTGGCTATGGCGGGTTGCCTCGTGGCCTCACACGGGATCATTCTTGCCTCATCACCACCTGCTCCAGCACTGCGCCTCCGAACCCTGGCGACCCGCGCGGCACCGTCCAGCGGCGAGACGTTGTTCGTATTGAGTTAAATTTCTTATCGTCGCCTTGTGGTTGGCTGGCTCGCCGCGGGGTTCACACACACACACACACACACACACACACACACACACACACACACACACACATACGTATATATATATATATATACCAAAGATTTCATCAGTATTGATGAAATATCTCATTCGCTCTCGCTTTCATCATTGGAGGCACTCGATCACCTCTCCTTAAAGGACAACGTATTACTCTTGTCATCAATCTACCATCTTTTTCAACGCCTTGCAGCTCACAATAACACCATCACCCTTCACTGGGTCCCGGGGCATGTAGGGATCGCGGGCAATGAGCGCGCGGACCAAGCTGCTCGACATGCCGCCACCAACAAGCCTGTCTCTGTCCGGCTCTCCCCCAGCCTCTCAATCATCAAGTCTCGTGTGTCTGCTGCAGTGAAGAGACTTGACAAGGCGGCCTTTGAAGATCTTCTCGCAGAGGGTTCAGTCTCCGGTATGTGGTATGCAACAGTCACTCGATTTGAACCATTCTTCCCGCCTTCTACGATGTATCCACGCACCATCACCAGCCTGCATCGCCTTCGCCTGGGCTATCTCGGAACAACCCAAATGACAAATGAAGCGGCCAACCCATGCAAACACTTCCTAGAGGTGGAGGAATCACAACTACTACACTATGTCCTGCATTGCCCTTCCACCGCCCGGCTGCGCCTCTACCGTCACACAACTTACCCAAGGGAAGTCGAAACGGCAGCCTTAGTCCTGGGTGCTGTCCCCCTAAATGCCCTTGCTGAAGTCGTCGCCTCATACCCTCCACCCTGTTAACTACTGTGACATCTAGCTGCTTAACACTGACGGGCTCTTAGAAAGCCCGTGCCTTCCTACAATGGAAGTGCAATAAAAAATTAAAAAATAAAAAGATGTATTTTGTTCAAGTGTGAGTAATGTCACTCCCTTCTCCTTACCTTCTCCTTTCTCCTATCCATTCTTTCCTCCCTTTTCCTCTTCCTCCCTTTTATCTTGCCATTCCTTCCTTCCCTTCTCTCCCTCATTTTATTTGGTATTCCCTTCCTCCTTCCCATATTCCCCCTATAATTTTCATCCTCACCCTTCTCTATCCTCTCTCCCTCCCTATTCATGTGTCCAATGTCCATTCCCCTCTCCCCCTCCTTTATGCGCCCCAACACTCCACAGGGCAGGAACTTTTGGTGTGAAATTGGTTTCAGTAGGAAAAAAATGAGAAATTAGATGAGATGAAAATGAGAGAAGAAGAAAAGACAGATGATGATGATGGTGATGATAATTTTTTTTATGATAATGAGGAGGAGGAGGAAAAGTTGGAGCATTTGCTGCCATATGTTTTCCATGATCATCCTAACGACACTCGAGGATGGGGTGGGGGTGTTCCTGAGCAGGGTGGGGGTGTTCCTAGACCACATACCCTCCCATCCACCCATCTACTCATCCACCCCACCACTCCTGCAGGGTGCGTTCGTGACTGAACCACCAAAGCCTATAGTTAGACGCTACAATAGGGACTAGTTTATGGCGCAACTTCTCATGACGCAATCGTCGGGGGAGCCTAGAATGGAGATAACGAGAGGCAAAATGGACGAGCAAATTACATAATGGGACAAAGAGGTGAAAAGTTATGTCGAAAGAGACAAATGTTGTATACTATAAACGGAGACGAGAGAGAGAGAGAGAGAGAGAGAGAGAGAGAGAGAGAGAGAGAGAGAGAGAGAGAGAGAGAGAGAGAGAGGAGAGAGAGAGAGAGAGAGAGAGAGAGAGAGAGAGAGACGAGGAGAGAGAGAGAGAGAGAAAAAAAAAATCACTGAAATGGAAGCTCGTAGTCACTTTGATGATATTCTGGAACTCCTTTGATAACTTACATATCAAAATTTACAAAATTACCACATTTTCCATCCCTTGTGTCTATCCATGATTCAACCCTTCCACAGGCCGCCACTTAACCTGTCACTCCTTAATTAAGCTTTATCCTCAGAACCTCACCAAGTCACCTGCGCACCTCTCCGTTGCCCAAAGTGTCCACCAATAACCACCTAT
>JACEEZ010018530.1:310692-353317 GCA_016584305.1 Chionoecetes opilio
ACATGCATCACAAAATGGCCCCGAAAAGGCCAAATTGAAGTTGGCCTCAAGGATAATAAAAGTGGAGGCCAACCTTCTCTCAAAAAGGCCAGATTGGCCTTTGAAGGCCAAACCTGGCAAACCTGTTACAGTAGTATGAGGAGTAGGAAAAGGAAAAGGTGAGTGGGAAGTATAGACACGATGAAGGAGTAGGAAAAATAAAGATATGCTATTTGCTCTTGTACATACGTGATCAAAAAGAGAGAGAGAGAGATAAAGAAGGCATCATCCACTACTGATGCTTCTTTTTTGGTAAAAGAGGTTATGAGAAGGTACAGTAGCTCTAGGTAGTAAAAGGTAGATTAGTAAAGCCTTTGATAGAATTGACCATTTCGTGCTTGGCAAGAAACTTTTATCCTCAGGTATACCTGTTGATCTGACTCTCATATTGATGCATTGCTTTAGAAACCAACAAGCACAAGTCAGATGGCATCAATCCAATAGTGAATTGTATTTCAACGAACAGGGAGTAAGGCAGGGAGGTGTTTTACCCCCATTTATATTTATTTTTTATATAAACGATATTATTGAAAACGTTTCCACCTTGGACACAGGCTGTAGTTTGGGTATTCACAGACTCAATGTTGTGGCTTATGCTGATGATCTGGTTCTCCTTGCTGCGTCACGATATGACATGGAGGTATTGTACAAATGCTTCTGTATTGAAATTGAAACTCGTAAACTTGTTACAAACAAAGAAAAAAACAGATGGTTGAGATTTAATTTAATAAAAAAATTGTATCTGTTAACATAAACCTTCATGTTTATGATATGGAGCTGATATGGCATGGTGAGCTGCTATAAATACTTAGGACATAATATGTCATACAATTTTAAAGATACTGATGACATTGATTTTCATTTAAATTCATTTTACTCATCATTTAATAGTATATATATACATTTTAAGTTTCTGGATTTAATGTTATTCTGTTTATATTTAACTCTTACTTTTGTCCTGACTATAGTTTGGCCTTATGGAATAATGCCTCAGTTTTTAAATCTTGTATTTTTAAAGCTTTTAATGTTGCATACAACAATGGTTTGAAACTCATGTCTGGAGTGCCTACCTATGCCAGCAGCCACATAACTGCGGAAAAATGTCAACAATTATTATTAAGGCATCTCACATTCCTGATACAAGCAAGGTTTTTAAAACGACTGCTTAGATCAACCATTGTTCTCATCAAATATAATATGTATATTTATGCCAATGGTCTCTTTATGACGTATGTTAGAAATGTATTTGATAGTTATTACAATATCAATATATTTGACGAGGATCTTGATGTTATTAAGTCAAGGATAATTTGGGTACAGAGACATGAGGAGAGGCGAGGCCCCTGTTTGTATTATGGATACTGATCCTATCATAGCTTAATCGTGATTTTTTATCTTTCTAATGTAGTTTACAAATTTATTTCATATTTTCTTTTTGTATATGTATACTTTATAGTAATCGTCCAGACCATTTCATCATTCCTGATTTAATACAGTCAAAATATAGCCATTATCGAGTATGTCAACAATATGTTGTCACTTTTTACATCCCGTCAGCCGTTTTTTAATATTCCGCAATTAAAATCTGTAAATTCCCCGAGCTTCCAAAATGCTCCTCACGACTTGCAGACGACGCACCACGGCTCGGTGACGTCACATGAGGAGGCCTCCCCCCCCCCCCCACGCGGTAATACAAATACACGTAAACTCAGAAATAAATATAGTACTTGAAGAATGTTGGGTGTTTCTGATATATTTCTTTTACGATATGGCATTATACGTACTTGGATCCTTTATGGGTGCAGCAAGAAAGCTGTGCCTTTACAGAGAGATTATCACCCGTTCCAGGGTGATAAACTCTGCGAGAATAAGAAAGTGTTCTCGTATTACAGTCTTGTTGTCAATATAAAAACGCTCATATTACGTCAGATTATTGGAATTTACCTCCAAAATATTTGAAAAGGGAATTGAGACAACTGCAACTCATTATCATAGTTTATCTTCCCATCGTCTTGTTTTTCCCTTTTGTTTATTCCACCCTCGCTATTAAATTTTGTTCTTTCGTCCCCACTCTCTTCCTCCCATTTTACTCCTCTTATTCCTTGTGCTTCGTTATTTCCTCGTTATCCTCCTCCTTGGCCTTCCCTTGCCACCTTAATTACTATCCTGGCCCTAGAAATAAAGTTGTTGTGCACGGAATTGTCTATTAACTCAACTGACCTTTTTTTTTTTTTACCTCCTACTCTCTTGTCATTGTGCTTCTGTCCTCTTCTTCCAACTCCTTCTCCTCCTCCTTGTTCCGTGCCACCCAGTTTTGCATGCCAGTCACGAGTTTTGGCCAGACTGTATTTCTTTTTTATACATCTATGCCTATAGCGCTTGTAGGCAGTGACCCAGGGCTCGGATGGTAGGCCCTGGAGGTTCACTTGAGGGCTGTGATGGTTGGCCCTCGCCCGTGGTGGCGCAGGCAGGTTTTTTATAGTGACGCCTGTGATTAGAGGCTCATGCCGCCCCCCTGTGTCCTCCGATGCACTTGCAATCGAAGGTAGAGTAAATGGGCAACATGTGGGTGTTCTTAGGCCACTCGACGATGCAGAACGAGTTTAACCCTTTCACGCACGGTGACGCGATCGCGTCAAAACGGGCCCGTCTGCAATCTGAGCTTTTGACGCGAATTGCGTCAAAAAACAGTAAAAAATTCGCCAAAAACAAAGTATTTATCAGAATTGCGTCAACATTTTCTGCATCAAAGATCCAACCTAGACCTATAAAATAAATTAATTGTCAACTCTCGTGTGAGTGGATGTGAAATGATAAGGGTTTGTGTGTCAGTTTCCACTCAGCAGGCAGCCTGTGCGCGCGTTTTGTCGTCCCTTTAAAGCGTGTCCCGAGCTGGCCATAATGGCCATATGAAATCATAATGGTAGCGTTGGAATCCTCATAAAAATCCGCTTTTATTGGCATATAAACCATAAAAAGTTGACTCAGGAAGTTTCAAGCTACGAAGTGGTGAACGTAAGTATTTCTTATTTCTCTTTACTCAATATTTTTTCGGAGTCGGTAAATTCGGCTATTTATTTGCATTTCTTGTTATTTTTTTCTTTCATAAGGCAGAATAATCTCTTGCAAAACCAATGATATATAATAATGCCAGGAAAAAAGAATACACGTTGGTGAAATTGATAACATAAAAAAATAATTCGCCGCACAGTCTGGCCATTTCTCGGGGCCCCTTAGGGAGCATAAGACGGATGTTGCAGTGGACGGAAAAACTTATTAAACTTTTCGTGCGTGAAAGGGTTAAGTGGATTTATGGTTCTCAATCGGGATCAAACTCGGGTCACCGAGAACGCCACTCGGAGACGCTAACCACTTTGCTACCGCCTCCCCAAGACTGTATTGCACCGCGAGTTTTAAAGGAAGCAAAGCACCAGATTTGTAAGCCTCTTTCAACACTTTTTAACAAATACTTAAGTTCCGGTAAAGTTCCTTGCGATTGGAAACTTGCAAATGTTACCCCAATACAGAAAAAAAGGTAATTTGACACAACCAAGCAACTATAGACTGACCAGCCTCACATCCGTAGTCTGTAAATTAATGGAAACTGAAATATGAGACAATGTCGATAATTTCTTGGAAAAAAATAATCTGATCATAAACTCCCAGCATAGCACGGCTTTCGTAATAAACGTTCTTGCCTCACAAATTTGCTAGACTTTTTTAATGACATATACAGCACGTTCGACGAGACGAAAGCAGTATATGGGATTAATTAAAAAAACGTTTGACAAAGTCCCTCATAAGCGTTTATTTAAGAAATTAAAGTAGTATGGCATAACTGGAAATATCTTAAACTGGCTTGAAGACTGGCTTTCTGAGAGAAAGTAGCGTGTCGTAATTACTTAAAATGCATCTAGCTGGCAAAATGTTTTAAGTAGTGTACTGCAGGGATCTGTGCTAGGTCTTGTACTTTTCTTAATCTACCCAGGAATTTACTGTTAAGTGGGATAGTTCCTTTTCGCTGTCCTTTAGAACAGCCAACGGTATTCGGCAGGGGGGGATTTTATCTCACTACCTGTACAATGTGTACACGGATGATCTCAGTGCCAACCTTCGTGATACAGGTGTCGGCTGCCACATACATGATGGGTGCATCAACTACTGAGCTATGCGGATGATATGGTACCGCTCGCACCCACTGCGGATGCGTTGCAGGACCTTATCAATGTGTGTCAGGTGTATGCTGCCAAGCATGACATTGTCTACAACACCACTAAGACAGAGTGCATGGTAGTATCACCGGCACGCAGTCAGGTGAATTACCTCAAAACAGCATGGCTCAGTGGGTCTGCCGTCACTTTTGTGGATAGATTCGCATACTTAGGCCATGTTATATCTCACGACATGACTGATGATGATGATATCATCAAGCAGACCACCAAGCTTCTTGTCGTGGGAAATACTCTACAGAGGAAATGTTCCTACTGTAGCAGAGAGGTGAAGATGGAGTTATTCAGGAGTCACTGCTACTCTGTATACTGCAACTCGTTGTGGTCGCGGTTCAAGGTGGCCTCTCTGAACCGCCTTAAGGTCTGTCACAATGACATCCTTAAGAGGCTTCTGGGGCCGCCAAGGTGGTGCAGCTCGTCCCTGGCTTTCGCGAGGAACGGGATGAACAATCTGGATGTGATACGTCGACACTACGTGTTCAGCTTAAGGAGTAGGGTGGAGCTCTCTGCGAACTCCATCATCACCTCCGTCAGGCAGAGCTCGACCTATGTATGTGGACCTATACAACAGCGGTGGCTGGGTCTGCTGTGTGTACATAATGTTGGGTAGCATAGGTGTACAAGTATACCCTATGTACTATATGCCCTTTGGTGCTATGTGCTCTAATGTACTCATGCCATGAGCCTTTATTATGTATCTTTTTGCTCTAGTACTTAAGTTAACTCTTTGTCTTGTTGCTGTTGCATTTTTGTCTGTATGCCTCCGGATGATATTAAAATTATTCGTATTGTTATCATTATTATAGAGGTATATAACTATTATCAATTATTTGCTTTAAGTACTTAAGTTCATTCCCTCGTCTATATATTATGTTGTTGTTTTTCTTGTATGCCTTCGGGTGAGAATAAAATTATTATTACTATTATTATTATTATTATTATTATTATTATTATTATTAATCTAGGACCAGGTAAACGATATTGACGAAGACCTTACTTGTATAAGCTATCAAAGTTTGCGGAAGATACTAAAATAACTAATAAAGTAATCACAACTGCCGATAAGATGCAATTACAATATGTTCTTGATCGCTTAATTAATAAGTTGGGCAAATAAGTGACACGTGAAATTTAATACTATACGGATAAGTGTAAGGTTTTGGATATAGGAAGTAATAACGATCAAATTAACTACTCAATGGACGGACATGAACTTTCCAATGTTACCGAAGAAAAAACTTGGGGATTATTTTAAGGAACCTCAAGCCCAGTAAACATTGTTCAGAAGGTGTTAAGAAAGCTAACAAATTAACTGGTTTCATAGGAAGAACTTTCGGATGTAAGTTTGAAAAAATCATTCTTACACTTTTCAATGTTATCGTGCGTCCTCATATTGAATATTGCTTTCACTTCTGGTCACCCTACTATAGAAAAGATAGTCAAGCTGCAGGGAGGTACAAAATAATATTACTAGCGATTGAAGGAACTTAACTTGATCAGTTTGTCAAAATGTAGGTTGCGAGGAGACTTAATATAATTGTTTAAGATGTTCCGTGTCTTCGATAATGTTTACATAGACGATTATTTGAATATTCATTGGACAAACACTACTCGTAGTAATGGATACAAGATCATTGGTAAGCGATTTCGGTCACATACAGCGAAACACTTTTTCTTAAATAGAGTTGTTAATATTTGGAACTCTCTTCCAGCACAATTAGTTAATAGTAACATGGTTGAGGCGTTTAAGAACAAACTAAATAAATACTTAGCATCAACTACCCAATTCGATTACTTCGGCCCTACGTTTTTATTTTTTTATTAGCACTTGCTTTAGTTTAGAGTCTGTCTCTCCTTCAACCTTTCATATCAAATTTCATGGCAGTTTTTCAATACTGTATGGGTTTTTTTCTCACTTTTTTTCTGCCGGCCACGACCGGAGGGAGAGGTGGGTGGGGAGGAGCCTTCAACTTTGCTATTCTTTTACGTTTAACACGTATAAACTATAGTCGTAGAAATTAGTCACACAGTCATCCTCGTTTGGCCCATTAGGGCTATTGCTATCTGTTTTTCCTTTGTATTCCTTTGTATTCTGTTCTACCACTATGTGAATCAGTAGAATTAATTTACCAAGAATATTAATAAAAGATCAATATTTCATTGATATTATTGTCACTTATTATGTAATCATTGTCATCTCTATTGGTATTATGGTTATTGGTATTATTGTCATTACAATTGTTATGTCGCCTCCGTGGTGTAGTAGCTAGAGCGCCTAGCTACGAATCTGCGGGCCCTGTTTCGAATCCGGGTCAGGCCAGGACAGGCAGCCAGCCCACCCAGCTTGTTCATCCTTCCTTTCGGGGTTGGTCGATAAATGGGTACTTGGGGAACCCTGGGGAAGATAACTGTGGTAACCCGAATGTCATACTAGCTTAGTGTCCCGGGGTAACGGGTTCCTACCCACCACAGGCTCAAAGGCTAATGCGACGGAGATGAGCACTGAGGCCACGCGCAGTATAGCATATGCCCCTGTCTTTACTTTTACTATTGTTATGGTTACTGATATTGATTTTGTCATTATTAATATAATTATTATCATTATTATTATTTTCATTATTATTATTATTATTATCAAGTATAGGCGTCCAGCCTCTGGCCTTTGGCTCTTTGCTTTTGGCTCAGTTCTTGCGGCTGGAACGTGGCAGCGAGCTCAAAGTGCTTTTAAAATACCTAGTCTACAGACCTAAATTCTAAATCAGACCTAATTAAATCATTACGCTAATTACTCATTAAGGGCTTGTTCTACGCAAAACAGTTTGTTCCACAGACCCCCATTGATTTTGCCAGCACTACTTGCATGTCAAATTTTAGCACAATCTGACAATATTTAGGAGTAGTTACTCACTTTTTGGCTCACGAATGGTTCCACTCCCCTTACGCGAATGGGTCTTATGGTAAGTGGCAGCTCGCGTTATTATAATTATTATCAAGTATAGGCGTCCAGCCTCTGGCCCCTTTGCTTTTGGCTTAGTTCATGCGGCTGGAACGTGGCAGCGAGCCACGTTCCAGCCAATTAACTCATTACGCTAATTACTCATTAAGGGCTTGTTCTACGCAAAAAGTTTATTTCACAGACCCCCACTGATTTTGACAGCACTACTTGCATGTTAAATTTCAGCTCAATCCGACAATAATTAGGTGTAGTTTACGCTAATTACTCATTAAGGGTTTGTTTTACGCAAAAAGTTTGTTTCACAGACCCCCATTGATTTTGACACCACTACTTGCATGTCAAATTTCAGCTCAATCCGACAATATTTAGGAGTAGTTATTCACTTTTTGGCTTAAACTTGGTTCCACGGGTCTTATGGTAAGAAGCCAATAATAATTCTTATTTTAGGTAGGTGGTGAGAGATACAAGGGTCAAGGAACGAGTACTTTATTCCTTACTATTATAGTTCCGCCCCAAGTGGCTTCGTCAGGGGAATATGGTACGCAGGCCAACTTGATCCTATAATTATCATTGTCATTATTATTATTGTAATGATCAAATTAATTATCATCATTACTCCTATAATTAATATTATTACTGTTATTAATATTATCATTATCAGTACTATCCGTTTTATTATTGAAATATTGATGATGATTATAATTATATTTAGCAATGTTTTCATTAGCTATGCCCACTATTATTAGTAGTAGTATTGTTATTTTTGTTATTATTGTCATTATTATTATCATTTTTTATTTTTTTATTATCATCATTATTATTATTATTATTATTACTATTGTTATTATTATCATCAATGTTATTACTATTATTTTCATAATTATCAATATCAATAATTATTACTACTATTATTTTGAATATAAACAAAATTATAACTATTGCTCTTCCCTTTTCCATGACAGTGACATAGAGGTTATCAGTCCATTATGTACTAAGTACAAAGGTAAAACCTTTTGTCGCTTCGTGGAAACACAAAGCTGAATTATTTCAGAATATTGATGGAAAAATGAGAGATTCAAATATTGAAGCAAAAGAGGATAATGACTTCATGTATCAATTATAACACACACACACACACAGATTATTATTAATTTTTTTTTCTTCATTTTGTGCCTATAGCGCCTGTAGGCAATGACCCAGGGCTCGGATGGTAGGCCCTGGAGGTTCACTTGAGGGCTGTGATGGTTGGCCCTCGCCCGTGGTGGCGCAGGCAGGATTTTTATAGTGACGCCTGTGATTAGAGGCTCATGCCGCCCCCCTGTATCCTCCGATGCACTCTTATTCGAAGGTAGGGTTAATGGGCAGGGCATGTGGGTGTTCTTAGGCCACTCGACGGGGCAGACAGATTTTGGCTTTCGTCGATAGATGGATAGATAGTTTTATTGACCACAGTATGCAGGTATAAATATTGATTCCTAAATCAAGTATAGGCGTCCAGCCTCTAGCTCCTTTGCTTTTGGCTCAGTTCTTGCGGCTGGAACGTGGCAGCGAGCTCAAAGTGCTTTTAAAATACCTAGTCTACAGACCTAAATTTAGTTCATAATTATCTGCAGGTAAAACAACAACAAGTAGGTGCCCCTACTATGCCTTCGTCCGCATTTTAGCTTGCATAGGGACACACTTTCGAGGAATATGTAGAGGGCTGACATTTTATAGTACATTTGTGGAATTGCTGGGCTGAGGGAGCTAATAGGGCAGTGTAGAAGGCACTGGAGTCTTGTCAAAGCCAAGAGGGCCGAGTGCTTTGTGTCGCCAGAGTTTAAGACTGAGTTTATCACGATAGAAGACTGAGTTGTCCCCTGGGGACTCTCCCACCAAATTTCAGTTCAATCGGTCACCAGACGGCAACGCTACGAAGCGTCAAACATTTCTCACGGTTTTCTCACGGTTTCTCACAGTTGATGGCTCTGTTGTACCTGTGGGGGCTCTCATACCAAATTTTAGCTCAATCGGTCCACAGACGGTGACGCTACGAAGCGTCAAACATTTTTCACGGTTTCTCACGGGTTAACACTTTAACACTTTAACACTGTATTATGTTTGCCACTTTACAATATTTTATAATGATTATAACAGGATATGGGGTTGCAAACAGCCCTTTACAAGCAAACGCTTTTTGGGCAAAGGTGTGAAGAGGGAAAACACACAGAAAAAATAATAAATAAACACAAGGTATATAAATACAAAATAAATAGACTGACATAAACAGGCGATAATAGTTAGTAAGTTACTTAGACTAATTTACAGGATAATATACACTAGTAATAAATAATATTATACAGTTGCTGTGAAGAATTACACAAAAAATAAGTACACGAATAATAATAACAATGATAATAGTACACATAGCTAGTATAATGATAATAAATGTTTCTTGAATGTATGTTTAAAAGTGCTTAAGCTAGGTGAATGTTTGATATGTACAGGGATATCATTCCATAACTTGGGACCTTGGTACATTAGGGAATGTTTGTATAGGGTTAGTCTATGACTAGATACGGACAGGGAGCGTTGGTTCCGGGTTTGGTAATTGTGAAGTAGTTGGTCATTATTGTAGTTAGACGCTGATTGTTTGTACATAAAAGATGCAATATTTAATTTTGATAAATCATTTAGATTCAAAATATTTCAGGATTTAAATAATGGAGGAGTGTGCTCTCAGTAGTCACTGTCGGTCATTATTTTGATGACTTTTTTATGGAGTACATTTAGATGGTTTAAATGACAGGGATAAGTGATGGACCAAATGAGATTACAATAATTGAGATGGGGATAAATGTGAGCATAATACATGCATTTAAGAACCTCAACTGGGGCGAAGGGTTTGACTTCGAGAAGAAGTGGAATTAATCTAGATAATTTTAAACAGAGGTTGGACAGATGATATTTAAAAGTTAAGTTTTTGTCAAAGATTAATCCAAGGAACTTTATCTTGTATACTTGAGTAATGTCGTCATTTATAATTTTAAGATTTGGTAATGGTTGGTATCTGGTAGTGGTATTTGTAGATAACATGAAATATGTCTTGGTTGTATTTATAGTTAGGCGGTTAGCCAAACACCACTCAGAGAATTTAGCTAGCTCTGCATTTGCTCTATTGATTAGTTCTGTGGGTTTGTCACCAATTAAGTAAAGCGTAGAATCATCGGCAAATAATATGGTATTTAGTGGCTCAGATATGTTACATATGTCATTGATGTATAATAGAAACAGAATAGGTACCAGTATACTGCCTTGAGATACTCCTAGATGCACTGATTTGGTGGGGAAAGAGATATTGTTGAAGACTGTATATTGGGTCCTATTACTTAGGTTTGAGTTGAACCAGTCATGAATACAGCCACGAATTCCATAGTGATACATAGGCATAGGCGGGCATAAAAGCTCTTTCAAGGCCTTCGGGCGGCAGGCCGAAGGCAAAAAGTTTTAGCAATGCATTTTATCTGGAAATTATGTAATGCATTCTTCAGGAATAGGGCCGCTCACCATTAGTGCAATGTGCTCATGCAGGAGCTGTGAGGGTGGTTGGGCTGTGACACCGACCTTAATTGGAAACTTGACTCAATTAAGGCCCCGGGTTAACCCTATTCCTGGTTTTATTGCTTTTTAATTTGATAAAATATTAATTTTCGCTAGACCAAGCTAGGGCCAGCCCTGAAAAGGGCTGTATTTGAACACAAACATAACCTGATCTTAATCCACCCTCCCAGGTGATTGAGTGTTCTCAGATGTGACACTGGTGGAGGATCAGATCATGTTTATGCTCGGCCATCCGAGAACACCCAATCACCATATGGTTGCCTTTTCCACCAGTTGACCAGTTTCCACTTTTTTAAAGTTTTTGCCCTGACAACCAATGGCATTACTCATTTTCTTTTTAAATTCATTGCCTTTACAACCAGCCTTTTCAGACCATAAACTTGACAACCAATGACAGTACCAATTTCTTTTTAAATTGATTGGGTTTACAACCAGCCTTTCTCAGACCATTCTTCCTAGATCACCTTTTCTTGTTCTACCTCCTTGAGGTCTTGTTTTCGCCTCCATTTGAACATGTCAGCCCTGAATATTGACTGGAACCTGTAGAAATTCTTGAATGGATTGAACGCCAACTTTTCAATTGCTGTACACCTGCTGACTGCTGTGTATGTCAGACCGTTGGTGAATTCTCTGTCGCCAATATTGATTAATACCTGTTGAAGACTCATACCTTGGCTTTTGTGGATGGAAATTGCGTATGCCGGTATCACTGGCACCATTACCCTTTTACAATGTGTTTTACCTTGGAACCAGTCTCTGCTTATTGGTACCGCTGGGACTGACTTGTCAAGTCCTGGTAGAAATGATGGACCTCTGTATTGAGGTCCATCACCACTATATAGATAGTGGTGATGGTGGTGAAGCCGCCAGCACTCCCTGATCTGTAGTGCCCTCCCTGTCATAGTCCCACCTGCACTATGACAGGGAGGGCACTACAGATCAGGGAGTGCTGGCGGCTTACAAGTCAAGTAGATGATGTATTTCACCTCACATTTTGTACCATTTGTCAAACCTGCTTCACTCCACAAGTTCTGAGTGAGTAGCATTTTACCTTGCTTTGCAATGATTACCCTGTTTTGCAAGCCACCTGCTTTGCTTGACTCTACCCTGTCTGCTGCTGAGCAGTTGTTGCTTGCCTTGATTGTGGCAACTGGATTACCTAGAGCATGCATGTGTGTGAGATTGTGCTGTTTCAAGTCTTTGTTCCTTGCACAGAGCATTGTTGCATTACCATAGAACTCTTTCCTCTGTTCGTTTGTGAAGTTACTACCATTCAAGTCTCTTGTACCAAGGAATTTCCAATCTTCCAGTTTCATGGAACCATCAGCAATCTTGCTAAGTACCTGTCGGAATTGTTCTTGTTCCGGACCAATCTGTCTCATGATTTGATCAAATGCAATTGAATACCTGAACACTGATGTGATGTTCTTTGCTACCTTTTGAAAGTGACCCAGTTTCTCAATCGGTGCAAACATTGGCATGTCCATGACCGGTAGCAATTGAGACCAGTCACCCAGAAATATGATTGATACCCCGGCAAATGGCTTGCTTGCCTGACCTGGCTTTATTTCTGTCAGCCGTTTGTGAATCATGTAGTGTGTTGAGACCAACCATTGATTTTTCATCAATTACTAAAAGTTCTGTCTGCTCAAATTCATTCTGGAGCTTTACCAAAGTGTCACCTGACAACTCTTTGATGTCCTTGCTAAAGACGTGCTTCACTGGCAACTTTAGCAAACTTTGTAGTGTTACGCCATTGATCAAGAAGGCTGCAGTGCCTGTTGGTGCTGCAATTACCTGAAACTTTTTACCAGCTTTACCATAGATGTATTTTGTTAGACACCTGAGTAAGTACGACTTCCCACTACCAGCTCTACCTGAAATGTTGAGGTAAAGTGATTCTGTACCATTTGGATCGTCAACCTTTGCATTTATTTACCCAGCTGCACACAGCATTGTGCACCAACTTTTGCTTCTCGTTCAAGTTTTGTGGATCAACATTTCCTTGATCTACCTCTGGCAAGTTGTATTGTTGCTTTTGGTGCTTTGGTGTTTCATCCATAAGTACAAGAATATGAAGCCATTGTAGAAATCCGTCAAGTTCACAACCACCTCTAATAATCTTTATTAACTCGTCAACAAACAAAATAAACAGCAAACATGAAGTAGGTGATCCCTGTCTTACTCCCATCGTAATTTGTATTACGGCTTTTCCAAGCAAGCTCTCTGTCTGGGTATAAATGGCAACCAAAGTACCCAACATAACTGATCCACAACCTAAGCGTAGTAAACCTCTAGACAACTAATGTCTGGGAACCCTATCGTATGCTTGTGAGAAAGCTATAAATGTTACAAATAATTTCAGCTCCTTCCTTCTTGCCATGTCACACAATAATTTGATTGTAACTATATGTTATATATAACCTCTGTTCTCCTGACTGCCCGCCTGCTCCCGGTGGTCTAAACCACTGCTTCAGCCGCGAGTACAAAACCATGTCATATACCTTAGCAATGCTGTTCATCACACTTATTCCTCTGTAGTTCTTTAACTCTTTCCTATCTCCCTTCTTAAAAAGTGTAACTAGTTTAGCTCTTGACCATTCTACTGGATAGGTACCTTGCATGAATATAACATTAAAAATGCTTGCCAAAACAGTTATCCATTGAGCAGACATCATCTTAAATATCCCAGGAGGGACACCATCAGGTCCACATGCCTTGTCTGATTTCAGTCGTTTTACCTGTTGTTGTACTTCACTTGATGTAATCGGGTCATCTAAGATAGGTATGTTAACATTAGAGTTGAATTCGTAACCAGTGAGCTCTGTGTTAGGTGAATAAAAATTACTTTCATAGAAATACTTAAACTCATCATCTGAGGGCCGACAATCAGGTTTAACGTAACTGCTATATTCACCTTTCCAATTTATAGCTCTCCATAACTTCAAGTCATCTTTATTTTCAAGCAATCTCTCCCACCTGTCTGAGGTAGGCTCTCCATACACTGCCTGAGGTTCCCGCCTGCTTCGATACATACAGTTATATAAGTTGTCCGAAACATTTTTGATCACCTGGTTGACTTGGTTTATCTCGGTGGGTAGGTCTACTGACTGTAAGTGCTCAAAACCATTTCCTCATCTATCGCATTCCAATGCACAGGTTTCTTAACATGCTTATTCCGGCCAGACTTATTGCATATTACAGCATGGTCGCCCAGGTGATTAGCACGAGTATATCCAGGTTCTCCATATCCACGCCAGGCGAAGTCATGGTCATAGCAATGGGCGCGTGATCCGACGGGAAACACTGTCTCTGAAGCACCGAAAATTCCGTCACCGTCAGCACTGAGTGACTAAAGACACAAATATCTAATTCAGAAACTCACTCGCTACCCTTTTTATAGGTCTTGC
This sequence comes from Chionoecetes opilio, assembly GCA_016584305.1. NCBI lineage: Eukaryota > Metazoa > Arthropoda > Malacostraca > Decapoda > Majidae > Chionoecetes > Chionoecetes opilio. The sequence continues at coordinate 324,927 of JACEEZ010018530.1, forward strand.
TACTCAGGAAATGCTTGGCACCAACCTTAACATCGTTCAACATCACCATTTCTGCTTCCTTACATATATTTAACAAAATATAGGCATTTTCACTTGGCACTCGTACATCGTCTGGTAAAACTGGGTAGCAAACTTTTTCCTGATTCAGAACCTCAGTATGCCTCACAAACTCACGGATGGAAGTACCGAACCTTGCATTCAGATCACCAATTACACAAAATTCATTACACTCACTTGTCTTAAGCTTCTCTTGTATCGAAGCAAATGAATAATGGGAATAATACTCTGAGTCACGTGGGAGTATGTAACAAAAAACAAACAAGCACTTTGGTACGCAACGGAACTGAACCCAGATTTGATTTTCTTTACTTATGTCTAGATCTGTTACATACTTAGACAATTAATCCTTCACAAGTAGCACAGGTCCCCCGCGCTCAGTTGAGCCTCTCACTTCACTTTTAAAGGAAACATAACTAGGAAAAGAGACTGTTAGTGATGTCTTAACTTCGTATAAACTAATTATGTCGTAATTTAGTAGTACACTTTGCACCTCCATTTTTTCTAACTTAGAAAACTTGCTAGTGCTAGTTAACTTAGGTTTTACACACTGTTGTCGACTTAGAAAATCTGCTGGTTCCACTCATCGATCACCACGTTGTCCCTGTACAACTTCCTTTCTCGGGTATCCAATCGAATCACGCATCACGAATTTTCAGGACGCTCCTTTTCCCTCTTCTCTACCTCGCGCAGTCTCCACCACTCGAACCTGAGGCTGATGAGGTGTACGTCCTTCTTGATGTAAATCCTGCTGAACTCACCACCAGCCTCACTCTAAACATAAACTTGTCAGTGTAACAAGAATAGGCTTGTTCTGCGGACATGTCTAAAATCACAAGATAAATCTTGTTACACTGACAAGATCTTAACTTCTCAACCATGACAAGATTTAGCTTGTCTTCCATGACTAGATGCTTCTTGTCATTGTGACAAGATGAAAGCTTGTCTTCCATGACAAGAAGCATCTTGTCATGAAAGACAAGTTAAATCTTGTCATGTTGACGAACACAATCTTGTCATGGTTGACAAGTAAAGATCTTGTCAGTGACAAGATTTATCTTGTGATCACGTTCGCAGAACAAGTTGTTTCTAGTCACACTAACAAGTAGTTTTTTTTTGTTTAGATTGGGCACAAGCCTCATGAACTGCTGGTTCAAAAGAAAAGAAAATAATAATGCAGATTATATACCATATATAATTATAGTCAATAATCTTTGTAATGTAATATGTAAGAAGTTTTTACAAAAACAAAGTTTCATTGGATCCTTACAAAAGTAAAAGATGCAATAGAAAATACATAAAAAAATACATCTGGCACAAAATATTACACATGAACACAGGAAAAACCCCAGCACAGCATTAGATAAATAAATAAAGATATGAACAATATACCATCAAAAATATTAAAATATATTTAACAAAATTCAAGAAAAAAATTAATGAAAATCAAAATAAGGTTAAGGTTAAATGCAAAAACTCTAATTTAAAACAATACCAGAAGAAAAATAATTCCAGAGTCGTTGCAAAGCGTCACAAACATAACGTTAGAGCTCAACACGTTTAAAGATTGTCAAATCTGAACACATTTCATTATGGTAAATGTTTTAGTTTCTCAAGAAATGTGTTAATCCTGGGATGGACCTTTTCCTTATATTGAATATTGAGTACAACTCTCTAAATAAATTGAAGGGTCTGTATAAAACTTTTGGATATGCTATATTAAAGACATAAAAAGATGCAAAATAAACTTCATAAGCTGAGAGAAGAAATGATGTTTTAAGCAAAGCTTCTCCTTCCACTGTCACCGTGAAACATGAATCGTTCTCCATGAATATATAAATAAATCTTCATTGGTGAATCAGCCTGTAGAAAAGTAAAATGTGTATATATATAGGTATATATATATACATATATATATATATATATATATATATATATATATATATATATATATGTATATATATTATATATATATATAATATATATGTATATATATATATATATATATGTATATATATATATATATATATATATATATATATATATATATATATATATATATAATATATATATATATGTATATATATATATATATATCTCGTTAAAAGTGATAGCTAGTTCAGCGTTTATTATCTTAGAGATATTTTCTCTTTGTCTTAAGAGTGTCTTATTCTCTTTTGTAATCACTTTTATGACTTCGCCGTAGCTTGTCATGTTTGCTGTATCGCGATTTCGGGTCTAAGAACCCTTCTTCAGCAGCATGTGGAAGATGTTTTCTCCTCAGGAGTTGAGGTGAGCATGATTAAGTTGCGAGGTGAAGCGCTATTTATAGCCGGTCTGCCTGCCACGCAGCCTATTAGCGGCACCGGTGATTGGTAGACAGGTTTTACTTCTCGTCTTCTTGAGTGGGTGACGTTGATTGGTTGTTTGGTCTTCGCTTGGCTTTTCTGTGAGTAGGCTGTTATTTGCTTTTTTTTTCTTTTCATGCTGGGTAGAGCTTGTAGGTCGTTTGCCTGTACGTTAAGTTTGGGATTGATCTCTTTTATGTACAGCGCTTCTAGGATGGGAAGTCGCCGCACATATGCACACATGTCAACCAATTCTGTATTTTCTTCTAGAAATTTTCTTGTTATGATGATGCCATGTTGTTCTAATAGGTGACTTTTTGGGGCTCTGGAAGTTAGGTGGCAAGTAAGACGTCTGGACAGCTTCGTTGTCGTCATGCCGATGTAGGATGAGGGGAGGACTTCACAGTTTCCTCTTTTGCATGTGATCCTATATACGACATGGGACTTTTGTTTTGTCTCCTTCGTCTGGCTTGGGCTGTTACGGAGAAGGAGGTTGCTAGTTTTCTTGTTTTTGTAGTAAATTTGTAGTTTTATTCTCCTCTCTTGGTCTGCAGGTTTCACGTTACGGTGGACGATTTGTGATATTATTCTTTCTTCTTCCTGGTGAGCGGTGGAGAAGAAAGCCCGGTAGAAGATAGTTATGTCTTGACTCTTTTTTGTGGCGTTAGGGTTGTACCAATTCTCCAAGATTTTCTTAGTCTGACGGTTGATGTCTCTCTCGCTGAAGCCGTTGTTGATGAGGACTTGAGTGGATCGCTCGATTTCTTTGTGCATAAGTTGCCATGTACTGCAGTGTGTGAGAGCTCTTCTGATGTAAGCACCGATTGTGGAGTCTTTATATCTCTGTGGGCATTCGCTTTCTCCGTTGAGGCAGTGTCCGGTGTTCGTTGGTTTTACGTAGACGTTGTGATGAATGATTCTTCTTTCTGCGTAACAAGGACGTCTAAGAACGGCATTGATTTGTCTGAGCTGCTTTCTATGGTGAAGGTGAGGCCTGAAGTATCTTGTAGACAGAGCTTCAGTTGTTCTGCTTCGTAGTGACTTGTTGTTTTGATGAAGATGTCATCGATGTAGCGGCAGTATATGTCGGGCTTGCTTATTTTCTTGAATACTTCTTCTTCTACGCAGCCCATGAAGAAGTTTGCCAACAATACTCCTAAGGGAGAGCCCATAGCGACGCCGTCCATTTGTTGATACTTGTTCCCTCGGGGAGAGGTAAAAGGTGCTTCTTTGGTGCAGCATTCGAGGAGTCCACGTAGTACAGGTTCCGGGACGTCAAGCGGCGGGATGGAGTCGTGGTTATACACCCGGTTGATGATGTAGTTGATGGTACGGTCAACAGGTACGTTGGTGAAGAGGGACTCGACATCAAGCGAAGCGCTTGTACCTCTGGCGTTGTGGGTCTTGAGTATGTCTAAAAACTCTGATGCTGATTGAAGGCTGTAGGCATTGGGTGCGTATGGAGTCAAAATACCACACAGCTTCTTTGCGTACTCATCGATGATGTTGAAAAACTGGAGAAAAAAGGAGACGTCACCATCGATCCTGCCTTCAAGCAATAAATCATCGCAGAAGCTTCTAAAACAAGAGGAAACTACAGAAGCAGCATCGTCGAACGTAAACACATTGACGCCGCGAAAGAGCTAACATCAGACCCAGACATCACCATCAGGAGAGCGGACAAAGCTGCTGCATACGTCATCATAAACACCTCTGAATACCTCAACAAGATCGACGACATCCTCAGCGACACTACGAAGTTCGCCAAGATCAATAAAGACCCCACTGAAGCGCTCAAGTTAAAAATCAACAAATTGATAAGCAAGAACAATTCTGCCAACACCACCATCAAATTTGGAAAGCTCTCTGGGGAATACGGCATGGGTTACTGCTACGGCAATATCAAGACACACAAGCCGGGCAATAAACTTCGTCCGATAATATCTCAAATACCGACGCCGACGTACCACCTCGCAAAGAAGCTGTGTGGTATTTTGACTCCATACGCACCCAATGCCTACAGCCTTCAATCAGCATCAGAGTTTTTAGACATACTCAAGACCCACAACGCCAGAGGTACAAGCGCTTCACTTGATGTCGAGTCCCTCTTCACCAACGTACCTGTTGACCGTACCATCAACTACATCATCAACCGGGTGTATAACCACGACTCCATCCCGCCGCTTGACGTCCCGGAACCTGTACTACGTGGACTCCTCGAATGCTGCACCAAAGAAGCACCTTTTACCTCTCCCCGAGGGAACAAGTATCAACAAATGGACGGCGTCGCTATGGGCTCTCCCTTAGGAGTATTGTTGGCAAACTTCTTCATGGGCTGCGTAGAAGAAGAAGTATTCAAGAAAATAAGCAAGCCCGACATATACTGCCGCTACATCGATGACATCTTCATCAAAACAACAAGTCACTACGAAGCAGAACAACTGAAGCTCTGTCTACAAGATACTTCAGGCCTCACCTTCACCATAGAAAGCAGCTCAGACAAATCAATGCCGTTCTTAGACGTCCTTGTTACGCAGAAAGAAGAATCATTCATCACAAACGTCTACGTAAAACCAACGAACACCGGACACTGCCTCAACGGAGAAAGCGAATGCCCACAGAGATATAAAGACTCCACAATCGGTGCTTACATCAGAAGAGCTCTCACACACTGCAGTACATGGCAACTTATGCACAAAGAAATCGAGCGATCCACTCAAGTCCTCATCAACAACGGCTTCAGCGAGAGAGACATCAACCGTCAGACTAAGAAAATCTTGGAGAATTGGTACAACCCTAACGCCACAAAAAAGAGTCAAGACATAACTATCTTCTACCGGGCTTTCTTCTCCACCGCTCACCAGGAAGAAGAAAGAATAATATCACAAATCGTCCACCGTAACGTGAAACCTGCAGACCAAGAGAGGAGAATAAAACTACAAATTTACTACAAAAACAAGAAAACTAGCAACCTCCTTCTCCGTAACAGCCCAAGCCAGACGAAGGAGACAAAACAAAAGTCCCATGTCGTATATAGGATCACATGCAAAAGAGGAAACTGTGAAGTCCTCCCCTCATCCTACATCGGCATGACGACAACGAAGCTGTCCAGACGTCTTACTTGCCACCTAACTTCCAGAGCCCCAAAAAGTCACCTATTAGAACAACATGGCATCATCATAACAAGAAAATTTCTAGAAGAAAATACAGAATTGGTTGACATGTGTGCATATGTGTGGCGACTTCCCATCCTAGAAGCGCTGTACATAAAAGAGATCAATCCCAAACTTAACGTACAGGCAAACGACCTACAAGCTCTACCCAGCATGAAAAGAAAAAAAAAGCAAATAACAGCCTACTCACAGAAAAGCCAAGCGAAGACCAAACAACCAATCAACGACCCACTCAAGAAGACGAGAAGTAAAACCTGTCTACCAATCACCGGTGCCGCTAATAGGCTGCGTGGCAGGCAGACCGGCTATAAATAGCGCTTCACCTCGCAACTTAATCATGACATCATTAATCATTAATCATATGACAGAGGTCAAAACACAAAACACAGACTTATAAATATAATACAAGACTCATTATACATGGAAATAATTGCAAACAATAACAACAGGGAACATGGTTGGTTCAGGAAACCAATCATTCAGCTAAATAAAATAAAACCACACCCAATATGCACAGATTGATAAGAAGGAATTATTAGCTAAATTTTCTACTTTATTTATTTACTTTATTATATATATAATATTTTTTTCTACTTTTGTCTTCTTTTTTTTTTTTTAGATGCTGATCTGTCTTTTGACAGTCTGAGATGTTAAGAAATAAATTTAAAGGGAGCATAATATGATAATAATTAAATAGATATCAATTGATAAAGATGAAATACAAAAAAGAGGGCGACTAACAATAAAATAAAATTTTTATAAAAAATATAGCAAGGCGGTTAGCCCGCCATCTATCCAATCTTCGACTTTCCTTCATACTTTCCTTCACTTATCTTCTTCCTCTTTAATTCTTCTTTCACCCAACCTGTCTATCCCCCCCACTCCACTCCACTCCACTTAATCATGCTCACCTCAACTCCTGAGGAGAAAACATCTTCCACATGCTGCTGAAGAAGGGTTCTTAGACCCGAAATCGCGATACAGCAAACATGACAAGCTACGGCGAAGTCATAAAAGTGATTACAAAAGAGAATAAGACACTCTTAAAGTAATCGTCCAGACCATTTCATCATTCCTGATTTAATGCAGTCAAAATATAGCCATGATCGAGTATATCAACAATATGTTGTCACATTTTGCATCCAGTCACCCGTTTTTAAATGATCCGCATTCAAAATCTGTAAATTCCCCGTGCTCTCAAAACACAACTGTTTATCAGCAGACGACGCACCATGGGTCGGCGACGTCACAACAGGGAGCCTCCCAGCACCGCTTGATACATATGCGCGGAGACTCTGAGAAAAATGTAGTACTTGGGGAATTTTGGGTGTTTCTGATATTTTTTTTGTGCGATGTGGCATGTACTTGCATCCTGTGTCGGTGCAGCGTGGGGGCTGTGCCTTTACCGAGAGCTTAGCACCCATTTGCAAACTGTGGGGCGACGATATATGTGTGCAGATGTGTGCAGCGGCGGCAAGCGGCGGGTAGTAGCAAGGCCACCGAGACGAGAGGGCTGCAGTGCCCTGGCTACTACCAGCCGCTCCCCGTCGCTCCAAAGGTCTGCACACATATATCGTCGCCGTGTGGGTTGTGAATGGGTGCTAAGCTCTCGGGAATGGCACGGCTTTCTTGCCGTGCCCATGCAGGATGCAAGTATGTGCCGTGTCGCACAAAAAATATACCAGAAGCACCCAAAATTCCCCAAGTACTACATTTTTCTCAGTCTCCGTGTATCTGTGTCGGGCGGGGCTGGGAGGCTTACCTCTTGTGTCGTCGCCAGCAAGTTTCGCGCCACGGCTGGAATGTGGCTGTTGTTTTTCCCGCGCTTTTTACAAAAGTCATGTTTTTAGGGAAATAAGGCGTGAAAATGAATTATTTTTTGTGGATTAGGTATTTTGAATGATCATTCAACATAATTATGCAAAGAAAAAATGGGTCTGGACGATTACTTTAAGACAAAGAGAAAATATCTCTAAGAAGATAATAAACGCTGAACTAGCTATCACTTTTAACGAGATCTGTCTCAGAGAAAATCTCCTGCCCGTATATACTCTCTCTCTCTCTCTCTCTCTCTCTCTCTCTCTCTCTCTCTCTCTCTCTCTCTCTCTCTCTCTCTTTATATATATATATATATATATATATATATATATATATATATATACATACATACATACATACATACATACATACATGCATGCATGCATACATACATACATACATACATACATACATATACACACACACACACACACACACACATACATACATACATACATACATACATACATACATACATACATACATACATACATACATACATATATATATATATATATATATATATATATAATATATATATATATATATATATATATATATATATATATATATATTATATATAATATAATATATACAATATAATATATGTATATATACTTACTTTGTCTGGTCTCTTCCTCTGTTGAAGGAGAACATTTTTCCACTAACATTTTCACAGTAGAGTTATTCAGTGTTTTGGCCAGAGAGAAGACACCACTATATTTCTTCATTCGTTTTTCGAGTTTCTTACTGATAGATTCCCCAGCAATCCGTGCGAACTCCTTCAATATCTATAAAGATATGGAAAAGTAATTTTTGCTCCATATTCATGTATACTTACAGTATTGGTTACATGAGCTAGATACTAATGTAATAATTACAGTAAATGTAGCACACTGAAAATTCCATACAAGTACTATCTGTCCTCGACTTACGATCGTTTGGCTTATGATATTTCAATATAATGATGAAGGATGGACGAAGGATGAAAATAAATGAAAAAAAATGCATGATGGCAAGAACGAATGAGAAATTAACGAATGATTCCATAGTTATATTGTGATGGAAATGCTTCTCTGATTAACATTACCAATTATCATGATGTAGTTAGTGTCTTTAAGGATTATTGTTTTTAGAATGAACCCGAGTTGTTGGTTCGACCTTAAATGACCTGATTCTTGGGGTCATGAATAAAGGGGTCATTTATACTTAATATATATTTACTTATGCTTACTATACCTACTTATTTATACTACAGTCACTTATATACTCCTACTTACTCCTTACTCCTACTTTTACTTACTCCTGCCCCTTACAAGACGAGGATACTACACATCATATCCTACAAAGTGTAACATCCTACTCATCATCTATCATGAAGTAGTGTTGTTAAAGGATTGCTGCTTTTAGAATGAACCTGAGTTGTTGGTTCGACCTTCACTGACCAGGGCGGATATTTACCATTACTTGCGAACGTTCACAACAAGGTTGCGAATTCGCAAGCCTTGTGAATGTTCACAATTTCTTAGGACATATTTACTAAGCTTGAGAACGGCTGTTCAGAACGTTCGCAAAGGGTTCGCAATCTGCGAGTGCTCCTGACCAGTCGCAAGGCCTTGCGAACACTAAATAACTCTACAAAAATGAACCCAAGCCTATCCTATAGCTAACCAAAACTAAACCTAAACATAATCTAACCAAACTCATATGTAATCTAGCCTACCGTCAATAGTATTATTTCTGTAGTGGGCTTTCAAAAGTCCTAGGGATTCTTACCTACATCATCGTGGACATTTTTTCATTCCGAGTATTTTAAAACCCATTTCCCATGGCACAATTGAATAATAATGGCGTTACATGTACGACTACCGAAAATCTATCGTTATTTCAGCCAGAAATGGTTAAGTTAGGTTAAATTAGATAAGGTTAGGTTTGAGGTTGGGCTTGATTTAGTAACAATTGATATCAAGAACAAATGAGTTATCAATACTATAGCAATGCGAAATAGAGCAATGTTTGCGGGGCGGACCGGGAGGGGCGGGTTGGCCACTCCCAAAGCCGTCTCTATGTAAAAGCCTGCGTCTGGGAGAGCGGGATGGACGTGACGTCAGTAGCAGAGTCTGCTCCACAAGTCAGTAGGAGCCGAGCTTTCAGCGAGTGGGGATGTACGGGCGGTACGGCTCTCATTGCACCCACCTTTCACCCACTGTTAACTCTTCGCCATTTAATATTTTGCTCAAAAACATTTTACATGGAGAATATCAATAGATATTGGTCTGGTCAATGGTCTGTATTCTGGGACTGAGAGTGCTGTGAAGTGTGGGGTAGGTGTATCCAGCTTCTTTCCTGTGAATACAGGAGTGAGGCAAGGGTGCGTCCTTGCCCCATCACTTTTCAACGCTTGTATGGACTGGGTATTGGACAAGGTTGTAGATCAAAGTGATTGTGGAGCATCCGTCGGCAACATCAAGATCACTGATCTTGTTTTTGCCGATGATGCAGTAATCTTTGCTGAGTCGCTGGAGGTCCTGGTGATGGCTCTCGAGGCGCTGCACGAGGAGGCAAAGCCTTTGGGACTTGAGGCCTCCTGGCTCAAGACCAAGGTCCAGGTGTTTGGAGACTTACTAGATGAAGCAGTACAGTCTGTTCATGCGTGTGGCGAGGACATTGAGATCTTGGAAAGTTTTACATACCTTGGTAGCGCAGTCCATAATGACGGCGGGTCACGTCAAGAAGCCTTACGGCGGATTGGCATAGTCCACGGTGTTATGGACTCACTCAGCGGGAGTATTTGGCGTTGTCGGTACCTGTGCAGGAGGACAAAGATCCGGATCTTCAAGTCGCTTGTGATGTGATGTCTTACTCTATGGTTGTGAGACATGGACACTAAATAGTGACTTGAAGAGACGAATCAATGCCTTTGGTAATAAGTGTCTTCGCAGAATCATGGGGTATCGCTGGGATGATTACGTGTCAAATCAGCGATTGCACCGTGAGACTGAATCGAGGCCTATTACCTGCATAGTCCGTCAGCGCCAACTTCGGCTATATGGGCATGTGGCACGCTACTCTGAAACCGATCTTTCCCATCGGGTTGTATCTGTAAGAGACAATCCGGCGTGGAGGAGGCCAAGGGAGCGCCCACAAGGCTCGTGGCTGGGGCAAGTTGATGTTTCTTGTCGAGAGCTGCTTGGTATGGGAAAGGAGCCTGCATGGGAACTCGCGCGTGGTGACCCCCGGGAGTGGCGTCGTAGGGTGGGCGAGGCGACGCGCCCCCCGGCGTATGCCCCCAATGATTGATTGATCTTCCATAACAAGTCACACATGGAACAATTAAAATATCGAAGAGGACCTCCAAGTCACAGATTAATAGTGTACCGATATTTCATGTTTCACTAATGTTTACCCGGGTATCTACATATGTGCTTCTCCTGCCACACCTAACACACTTCCTTCTATTTGTTTAATGTCCTAATCTTACACGGTACTTGCATTTCGAGGGAGATAATGTCCGTAGTGGGAGAGTTGTAAAAATGCGGAGGAAGACGCCATTTTATTCAAGTTGCACTTGAATATCGAAAACACCTCTGGAGCAATGTTAAATATGGACCATATCAAGTGTGAAAACATGCTACAAAGCGCGCGCGAGGACAGAATCAAATAAAGATGGACCAAGTTTTTTCAAGATTCTTGATGCAAATACCTCGCGAGTAGGCCCCTAACATGTAACTACAGCAAGTTAGTCTCCGTCATGAGGCCGCGGCCCGCCTGACACCCTAGTCACGTTGCAGCGCGGCCTCTCTCAACTGCCTGTTGTTCTCCGTTAAAGCAGCCTGTCCTTCTACAGTTACGGGGTATAGCGTAGCGGCCTATCACTATGTAGCGACAGCGTTTTGTTCTCTGACAGGAGGCAGCCTTGCATTACTCAGTCAAGGGATAGCGCGACCTCTCAGTAAAATCTGCCGGCATGTTGTTCTCCGTCAGGTGGCAGCCTGTCACTCCTCCAATATCGGTTAAAAGACGACATCTCACCAAGTAGCGACTAGCGACCTCATTTTTGTTCTCCGTCAGGAGGCAAGCAGCCTGACATTCCTCAGCCAAGAGGCAGCACGGCCTCTCACCATGTAGCGACGGCATGTTTTTCTTAGTCAGGAGGCGGCAGCCTATCACTCGGGGTAGCACATTTTACTTCCAACATACAGTACTAACACTACATTTGAAGCAAAGTCAATAAGATATCTTTTCTCTCATTTAAAGTCTCTCGGGGTCAGTATGTTGGTGATGAAATACCGTTCAAGATTAAGTGGATAGCTGAAGAAAATGGTACCAAAGATAAATAATAAGCAAAAAGAAACATTTAAAATAATTGCCATAAGTTTGTTTATCTTTCATAGGTTGAAAAAATGGTATACATTTTTTCAAGAAATGTTATTTGTAAGATTTATGCACTTAAAGGACTGATTGTCATATGAATAAATTTGATGAAAAGTTCAATTTTGTTTACTCGAAGAGAAACCTGTGAGTTAAAGTGGAGTGAAGTAAGAGTTTGCAGAGCAGTGTAGAATCCGAATTGAGAACCAGAAACAATGTAAAATAATCTTGAATGAGCAGATAATGGAGGAGCCAAATTAGTTTGACTAACTTAGTGGTATATTTTACAGATATAATAGCATGCAATGGAAGATAAGAGAGCCCTAAAAAGAAGCAAAGTAGTATGATATTTGGGTTACATCATGAGAAAACTACAGTGACTAAGGAAGTACTGTAGATGACACTCAGGGATAGAATAATAGTTATGACAGTGACAAGGAAATGACACCTGAACGAGGAAGGAAAGACTCCCTTCCTTGATCTAGTTTGATTTTCTCTTGAAACCTGGTGCATTCGAACTTCGTAGGGATCGGCCGGGCGGGGCGGACGGTGAAGTAAAAGTCAAGAGTTGGAGCCAGCAGCAGTCACCGCCTATTAGAGCTCCTGGCGGGGATAACACGCCAACCCCCATGGCAGCGGGCCGGGCAGCCCCCCAATGGCCACTCTTCCCCCTCATCCCCGACGTGTAGCAGCTTGCTGCGCCCCCCTACACGGAGAGTGTATCCTGCTGAGTGCCCCGCACTCCTCGTCAGGATGGACAAGCCAGTCCTCGTGCCGCACGCAGGGTTGTGAACTGTACGATAATTTGACTATCCGTACGATGCACGATGCATGGTTGAGAATCGTACACGAAAATACGATAATTGACTCACAAATATAATTACATTATAAAGTCATACAAAAATTGTCTTGGCAAAAAAAAAAAAAAAAAAAATTGTCGCTGTTAACTTCCGCGAGAGAGAGTTTTGAGTTTGACTTTTGGTCCTGTGCATGACATGGATTTGGACCGTTGCTTGCCGCATTAGAACTCAGATTGTGAGAGGGTATTTAGCAAGATTAACCTTACCAAGACAAAGGTAAGAAACTGACTTCTAACGGGAACCCTACTTGGTTCTCTTCCAGCAGCGCGCAGTGTGTAAGGGAAAAGGGAGATTGTGTTACTTTCATCCCTACAGATGATATGATAAGTCGATGACAACTGACACACTATCATTATAAGCGCCAGCTGACACAGGGGATAAAAGAATAGAGGAGGAACAGGAATTCCTCTTTTCTTTTGAGGATGATAGCTATGTATATAGAGTTCTCGAGTTCAGCTTATTTTGAGTCATTATGTGTTTACTAAATCTATTTTAGTTTGATTTAATTTCATATATTTAGGAAAAAATAAATTAACATGGAATTTTGTGTCATGATTGGATATATTATATATTTTGGAAAAAAGAGAAAATATTTTTATATGTGGAATGCTGAATTCAATGATGTAGTTATATAGTTATCTACTGACTATATTATTTTAGGTAAGGTTGTACGATAATCTATCTGAAAATACGATAATTTTGGTTGCTCGGTACGAAAATGTAGGCTACAAAAGTTCACAACCCTGGCCAAGATAAAGAGACAGAAGGTAACGTCACCTCCCCGGGGCGTCGAGGCAAAATCAGTCCTTTGTGCGCATGACGTCAATGGGTATCGCGCCAACGGCGCCACCGTTCAAATATTTTATGGCCTCACTCAGGCCTCTCTCTCTCTCTCTCTCTCTCTCTCTCTCTCTCATCCCGTAAGCCACCCATATTCTTTACCTTGATCAGTATTGTGTACTCGAGAGAGAGAGAGAGAGAGAGAGAGAGAGAGAGTTCTAGCTAGCACACAAGCTGGGGACGAGACCCTTTACTTGTGCCGCTGTTGCCGCTTAGCGGGACAAGCAAAGTTCATTTCCCACCTGACATGCAAGGCCATGCCTTATTTTCTTATGTTCTTATGTTCTTATGTTCATACCTCCTCCCTTCCCTTACCTTCTCCTCCTCCTACCCCTTCCCCTACCTCCTTCTCCTTCTCCTCCTCCATCTTCTCTTTCACTCTCACCCTCCTCCTCGCCCTCTTAATTCTTATTGACGTCACTTCCCCCAGCGCGGCAAAAGGGAGGTGACGTTACCTTCTGTCTCTTTACCTTGACCCTGGCCGCACGCCAGCAGCACGAACACTCCTCTCTTCCGTGAACGGAGAGAGTAGCCATGCCCCTCGCCTCCCGTCTTTTTTGCCCGCAGCCTAGCGTCGCCGCGCTGCCGCACTAGGCTGCCTCTCTGACGGGCTCAAGTCAGCCCGTGGTCCTCCCCTGCTGGAGGCCGATAGGGAAAAAATAAAAAAATTGGCGCGTTTTGCTTACTGCAAGTGGCGGCAGGGAACAAAACAATACCAGTAATTAAACAGTTGTACATTTAAATTCATGAATTCAACACATTTATGTGGTGAGTCGAATAATGATGCATGTTTATAACCGTGGGAAACATTACATTCAAGTTTTATTTTAGGTTATTATTTCACTAGAACTATAAATGTGTAGTAACCTGTTTAACAAACTTATTATATGACATATTGACCATAAGTAGCGACTATGCCAAGAACCTGTCTTGGAAACTTCAAGGACTATTTTATATTGTTTCTTAGAATTCTTGACTAACTAAGCAGTTGACCAGATAATCCTAGGGACATCCAAGGATTGTATATAATACGACTGTAAAAATTAAGAACTGCAACATCAAATTATATTTGCCCCACAACTCTAGTTTTCTAGCAGCCTAGTTAGTCAGCAGAACAAAATTATTGCCTCCATCTCCTGAGTGAGCTGAGGGCCTGGTTTTTCACTGTTGGACTCAGCAAGACGTGTATCGCCATATCTCTTAACAATTTTCTCTAGATAAAGATTAATAAAAAAAAAAACTACGTTAACCCGGGAAGAAACATGTACCCATGCTGCTGTCTTCTGCTTTGGGGATACTACTCCACGATTTTCATGGACAACAGACTTACTTGTTTTCCAACACTTAGAACAAGGAGAGACTTTCGTCCTTGATCCAATTTAGTTTTCTCATGAAAACTGGTGTATTCTTAGGCTTGACCTGGGGTGTTGCTGATGGAATGGCTGGTTTGCTTATAGCAAATGGCGGCACCCAACAAAAAGTTACCAGTAAATAGCTATTTAGAAAATAAGAACATTAGTAAATAAGGAAGCTACAAGAGGTCGTGAGACCTAAACGTGGTAGTTCCTCATACTTAACGTTACCTACCTGCATCCACCTTTCATCCCCATCCATGAAATTGTCCAGCCTCCTTTTAAAACTCCGTATTGACTCCAGATTGATATTGATTATTGACTAGCTACCTGATGACTAGAGATCGGGAAAAAATGTTGTTATTTTGGCCATTTTAGGTTTTTTTTATGTTATGTATTTTCACCAAAATATGTGATAGAAAAACTAAAATATGTGGTTTTAATCAGTGCTTTATTTCCGTGAAAAATGCAGAAAACAAAATCAGACAGCTGAACGATTATAAAAGCAATTTATAACCATGGCTTCATTCAGATTTTCTTCTGTTAGACGCTGTCTTCTGTCAGTCAACACATTTTTATAGACTGAGAAGCTCCTCTCTACATCCACATTGGCAGCTGGGGCGAATTTCATATTTGCTATGTCTGCTGGCCCCATTCCTTCAGGAAATGTGACACCGCTTCTGTCCCCTCCTTGCAAAACTCCTTTGACTGAATGTAGTACTTTAATATCTGGGTTTCTTGTCAATACTGCCTCAAACTTTTCACGAAGTCGATCTTCGAAGTCGAGTCAGTTACAAATAATTTCTGTATATAGTTACATAAAACGGAAAATATTCTTGTATGTCAGTGATGCAGTGCACGGTATACACTCGTTACCCCTGGCATCATTCACCGAAATCTGTTAACTTTTATCTCATTTCTAATAATTAGACATAAATCAGAAGACTGAATACCGCTGTCAGTCTGACCCATCAGTGGACAGACAGGACATGAAGTTATCACTTGCAAAGATTGCATAAAAATGTTGTTATTTAGGCCATTTTAGGTAATCTCTAGCAAAAATCTTAATTTAGGTGTTTTTTTTGCAAAACACAGTTTTATGTGAAGAAATATTTTTTATGTATTCACATATTTTCCCGATCTCTACTGATGACTGAAGTCCATTCCAATCATTTACCACCCAATTTGAGAACCAGTTTCTCCCTATTTCTTTTTAAATTTTAAATTCTTATTTACTTCTATGAACAATGAATACATTTCTTAAGTGCGACATGTTTACAATAGTAAAAAAATATTATGGTTAAGTTTTATCAAACGTCATATTTCGTTAAAACAAAGAAGTATGGTAACTTGCTCGATAAACATTTCAGTTTCTAGGGAGCTAGTGGCCGTGCTTAGATCTTGTTTAGGAAATCTCAAAAGACCATTAAATAATGTTTCCTCGGATTCTTAAGCCACCTTCTCACATTAGCGACTTTCAAAGGAGACTGCGCTGAGACATCGCTGCGACTTTTAGCCACAATGACTCCGATGAGACTTTAGAACAGTCAAAAAAGCTACTCGCGAGGTATTTGAATCAAGAATTTTGAATATTCTTGGTCCATCTAGATTTGATTATGTCCTCGCGCGCGCTTTGGAGTATGTTTTCTGTGTTGATATGGTCCACATTCAAAGTTGCTCCAGAGGTGTTTCAGATAATTCAAGTGCCTCATGAATACAAAGTGGCGTCATCCGCATCTTTACAACTCTCCCACCACGGACATTAGCTCCCTCGAAATGCAAGTACCGTGTAAGACTATTAGGACATGAAACAAATAGAAGGAAGTGTGTTAGGTGTGGCAGGAGAAGCACATGTAAATACCCGGGTGAACATTAGTGAAACATGAAATATCGGTACGCTATTAATCTGTGGCTTGGAGGTCCTCTTCGATATTTTAATTGTTCCACATGTGACTGGTTATGGAAGATGAGATCCTTAAATAAGTTGAATGAAATGAGTTAGGTGTCATAGATGAAGCACACTTAGGAAATACTGGCGTGAACATCACGAAGACACGAAATTAGAGCTCCATGTTATTGTGTGTTTTGGGAGGCTCTCAGTCGACAATGAAATTGTATAAAAGTTACTTTTTATGGGTGATGACGGCTTTAAATAAGGTGAATTAAGTGAGTTAGGTTCGTAAGGAGAAACAGACATTGTGAACACGATAACTGGAACTGTCCCCGCCGTAGGCGAGTGTTCTAATTTTTGGTCATTTGGTACTTCCAACCAGTAATTGAATAAGAGGTTGAAAGTACTTTTTTCCTATGTATTTTGACGCGTTAAGATGATGGTCGCACTCAAAATCGTTGGAAATTCATCATATTGCAGTTATCCCGCCTTTATCCCTGCTTTAGGTTAGGCTTCTCAACCAACGACCAGGTTAGGTTAGTGAACTAGTAGGGGGGGTCCGGGCGCCCCCCCCCCCTCCCCCAGTTATGTCAGGTTAAATAACCAATGTCCATGTATTGTATTAAACTGCAGTTTTACCGTTGAGATTTTTCTAGGAATAGGTAAATAATTCCCGTAGACTTTATCGGTTATATATTTTTATATATTTCCGGGCTTATGTTATTCCGTAGAGTGTACCGGATACATCTTACGTTATCCACATAATATACTATCAGTACAAAACTAGTTGCCATTTTCCCCGCCCAAAACCCTGCGTTCTCGATGGGTCCCCAGGTTTGTTATGAAGGGGGGGATAACTGCAAAATAAGATATTTCCGACGTTTTTAATGTGACCCATCAGTCTTAACACATCATAATACATAGGAAAAGAGTAATTTTGACCTCATACTCAGTTACTGGTTGACAGTACAAATTTACCCAATCTTTCACGTCCGCGAATGTTCCTATTTTCGGCGACAGTTCCAATTATTGGTCTTGATATTACAGGACCCAATATTTACATGTAATCATCTTTTACCCGTGTTTCTGCATTTAGAGATTAAATACCATCAATAGCTTGCAATGCTTAGTAATGTTAGGTTAGGTGACAAGAGAGAGAGAGAGAGAGAGATATTATAGTTTTAAGACGCCGCAACTGCGGGGTTATTGACGCCTGCTTACATAAGATACATTAAAGTAATTGTCCAGACCATTTCATCATTCCTGATTTAATGCAGTCAAAATATAGCCATGATCGAGTATATCAACAATATGTTGTCACATTTTGCATCCAGTCACCCGTTTTTAAATGATCTGCATTCAAAATCTGTAGATTCCCCGAGCTCTCAAAAAACAACTGGCGGACAGCAGACGACGCACCACGGCTCGGCAACGTCACACGAGTGAGCCTCCCAGCCCTGCCTGATACAAATACAGGGAGACACGGAGAAAAATGTAGTACTTGGGGAATTTTGGGTGTTTCTGATATTTTTTTTTTGCGATATGGCATATACGTGCATCCTTCATGGGTACAGCAAGAAAGCTGTGCCTTTGCATTGAGCTTAGCACCCATTTCCGACCTATTTGACCATGATAATGTCTGTGCAGCGCCTGACAGTGGCGGGTGAGAGGAGCGCGGTGTGAAGCACATTGTCTAGCTGCGCTCCTCTCACCCGCTACTGCCAGGCGCTGCACAGACATTATCATGGTCAAATAGGTCAGAAATGGGTGCTAAGCTCTCTGCAAAGGCACAGCTTTCTTGCTGTATCCATGAAGGATGCAAATATATGCCACATCGCAAAAAAAAAATATCAGAAACACCCAAAATTCCCCAAGTACTACATTTTTCTCCGAGTCTCCGTGTATTTCTATAGGGCCGGGCTGGGAGGCTCACTCGTGTGACGTCGCCAGCAAGTTTCCCGCCACGGCTGGAATGGGGCTGTTGTTTTTCCCGCGCTTTTTACAAAAGTCATGTTTCTAGGGAAATAAGGCGTGGAAATGAATATTTTCCTGTGGATTAGGTATTTTGAATGAACATTCAACATAATTATGCAAAGAAAAAATGGGTCTGGACGATTACTTTAAAAGTAATATTAAAAAACAAATTTTAAGATATAATCAAAATATTTAAAATAACAAAATACATAAAAGAACAATAGTACATTAAAAGCACATATAGTACAAATAAAAATAATAAGTGAATATTAAACACATAATAACTTGTTGAGAAGGCCAGCCCTCTCAATAAAGGTATGGACTTCATGTCCCGGAGAGAAACACCTCTCTCCCAATGCCAGGGAGAGACGGCAGGCACCGTCCGACCCCCGACACCGAGACAAAAATTGCTCACGTAGGTCCCCAAGACTAGGACACTCGACCAGCAAGTGCCGCACAGTTAAGGGGACCAAACAATCATCACAGTAAGGAGGGTGGCTCCCCTCCACGAGGAACCCATGTGTATATAGAGTGTGACCAATACGCAATCGTGCCAAGGAAGTCTCCCATCTCCGTGAGAGACCGCAGTAGCTCCAGTCCTCTATACTTTGGCGGATGGTGCGTAGTTTATTTTGCTCTATATTAATCCAACGTTCCTGCCAACTGTTGTGAACTGATCTATGGACTGCCGAGCGTAGGTCCGTAGCCGGCACTGCAAAATGTGATAGAGCTGGTCTTCTAGCTGCAGCTTTTGCCAAGGCATCAGCTTCCTCATTACCAGCAACACCTACATGTGCCGGTACCCAACAAAAGCTGATCGTCCGGACTCGCCTCTTGAGCAGATAAAGCCATTCCATGATGGCATTGACCAGCAGATGGGGAGAGTTAAAATTACATAGTGATTGAAGAGCACTACAAGAATCACTAAAAATTGTAAAAGAGACATCCGGATGAGTAAGAATAGCCATGAGAGCATATAAAATAGCCCTTATTTCAGCCGTAAAAACAGATGAAACACTTGGAAGGCTGACGCCTTTGTTAAACGATGGGAATACGACACCGTATCCTACTCCTTCGTCTGATTTGGAACAATCAGTAAAGACAGGGACAGAACCCTGATGTGTGCAATAGTGGTCTAAAAACTGGGCACGCTCAGCATGAGGAGGTAAAGACCCTTTTGAGAGCGGAAGGCTTTTGCAGAAGGACACTTCTGGGAGAAGCCATGGACTGACTCTCGTAGGTCTATACGGGCAGATCCGTAAAGCAGGGAAGGATAGCGTCTCCATAATAGCTTTTAATCGGAAACCAAGGGGCTTTGGTAAGCCTCTTCGCTCATGGTAAAGTTGCGATCCTGAATCACAAGACAGAGCATGGCAAGCTATTGAGTCAGGGAGGCGTTGAATTCCAGGAATCGCTGTCCTCTGCAGGCGACTTGGCGGCGTCTATAAGGTTGACAGAGAGGTGGGTCAGCGGGGAGTCGGGCCCCATTATCTCTGGTGGGGGAGAATCCCCGGGGTGGAGGGGGGAAAAAAGGGTTAGGTGTTGGGGAAGTGGGGGGGGGAAAAGGGTTTTGGGTCCGATGGGGGGATGTGTGTAATGATGGCTATGGGTGGGGGGGTGTTCAAAGCGGGGGGCCGATATAGGGCTTGGGGGAGGAAGGGGGGGGGGGGAAACCCCCGTAAGGGGGTAGGGGGGAGGATGACCACACGGGGGGATGGGGTGGGGGCTTTTCGTTGACACCTATTGAAAGCACCCTTCAGTACGAGGGGTAGATCCTCGTCTAGAGATGAGGGGGTTTCCCACTTAAAAAGGTGGGGCCCCGGGGCGAGCTTATCCCTTTACCCCTTGAAGATGGTGAGCCACAGTTTCATGAGTTTGGGGTTCAAACAATAGTTCGGAGGTCCGGAGAGTCGAACAATCCTCAGAAATGCACACTCTTCTAATGCGAAAATAGCCCCAGTGGGCAGCGCTTGGCAACTTTCCCAACCCCGCAGATTAGCAGGGGGAAATCCGGGTGCTTTTGGGGGGGTAGGAGAATTTTTCTTCTGACGGGGGACGGCGTTCAAAGGCCGGGCTGATCTACCCCTTTTCCCCAATCCGAAAGGTTTGTCAAAAGGCGCAGTCGAAAACTTGGAAGTCCGCTTGAATGCGGTGCATGCAGACAAATGGGTGGGGGTAGTTCTCGTACATCCAATGGGAGTTGGCGGCGATACGTCCCCAATGAGGAACGGTGTAATCGGGCAACTCAGCCAGATATTCTTCTCTGACGATGGTGTGGAAACTCCCAATTGAACGGAAGACTCGCGAGGATGGTGGATTTGGGAAAAAGGGTTCTCTGAAGAAAGACAAATAGGCTTCTAAGAGGAGGCAGCTCCTTTGGGCCCAGTCTGAGGGCCCGTGTCCTGGCGACGAGGAGCTGGGTACAGAAGTAGATCAACATAGAACTACTAATCTTACGGGTGTAACCCCGATCGTTCCCAAACTCTCCGTGAAGCAGGTCCACGATGTCAAGAAAGCCAACATAGGATGGCACAAAACTAGGCCTCTTCTCTAGAAGCATATCAGTTATCCCCACGCTGCTGCGGCACAAGTCACTCCGCACAACTTCAGTTGTAGGAGTTGAGGACTCAGCACTGTAGGGTACGCCGTATAACAAAAATTCTTTTTCTCAACTTTGGCATGCCAATTTCCTATGTAAAATGGAATTCTAAGACTATTTTACCAAATTTAATTTTTTTTGCTTTTTGAGCAATTCTTACTATGAAAAATGCATTTAAGTTGCCCCCCTTATCGAATAATTTTAAATTTAATGAGTACGCGTATCCGTTGGCCCTTTTTATTACATCGCACCAATATGAGTCCAAATGACTAGCGTGGTAAGCTCTTTCGTAGTTGGTTTCATCGGGCTTTACATCACGTGTCACAGTTACTTTGGGCCTAAAAAACGTGTCCATCATGTCCTTCTTAGACCGAAGAGGGCATGGTCTCCGGTGGTGGGCCCAACCCCCGGATAAACCCCGTCTCGGGCCTGCCCCCCACCACTGCTCCCGCAGCCTCGTCACTGCTTCACGACTTTTTCGGTGCCTGAGTTCCCGGGAAAAACTAGAGAACTCCGGAACCTGTAGGGTTTTGCCGGGATCTCCTGGATCTGATCCCCTACAGTTAACAGATGAATGCGGCTCGTCACCTGGCCGGCTCCAGTGACAGGTCTGCAACTGGTGGCTGAAAAGTTCAGTTGGGTGTGAGCGAGGTTTTCCCAGTGTCCCCATACTCCTCGCCCCCCCTAGCTTCAAAATTGGGTCACGGCGAAACCCTGCGGCGCCCTCACTCTGACTCCCCATCAGGGGGGAGGACACATTCGAGTTGCGAACAATGTCCTTCCGCACGTAAAAAGGTCACAGCGTTTGGCCTTTTTTGGCGCGACCTCATCACTTGACGGGTTTGAGGATGGTTGGACGCCTTAGTTGGGGTGAATTTGATGTCGTAGTAATTTTGAAGTACCCTGCAGGCAGTACTTGACTAGGATTTCCAGGGTGTTCTTTCTTGCCAGTCAGTCCAGCTTTTCCACATGTACCGAGCGACGGGCTGTGGTGAGCCATTGGAGGGGACACCTTGCACACTTGATCTCCGGCAGCTCGGAGGGGAAACGCCCCCCTTTCACAGCCTGGACCAGTGGAGGAGACCTGTGGTCAGGGACATGTTGACCAGGTTACTCCGTATCTCCGTGAGATCTTCACGCCGGCACCCCTGAACTCTGCGTTGTACTGCATCCCCATTCACGCGGACAGCAGACTGCAACTGGACCCGTGAAGCCCCGGTCGATGAGGTAGGCCCGTCGATGCTGGTGATAAGGTGGCGCAGGGGAATCGTTTGTGTGCAACACGAATACTCCAGAAGAGCTTGCTTTCCCGCATCTTTTCCAAATGGGCGTGAGTCCCCCCGTTTTGGCCCATTTGAGTCACCTTGCAGTAAGATCAGGAAAACGGTGGGGGTCGTATGTCACCCGCAGATCATAGGAGCCTGAGCCCACCTTTAACGCAGGCTTTTCAGGGGGCACCCGGGCCCCCTGGTACAAAATGCCAAAGGGACCTTCCAGATGGCTCCCCTGTCACTGACACATGCTCCCTCCCTGATCAACCCTTTGGGTGCAGTTTCCCCTACTGTCGGGCACCATCGCCCGGTCTTGTCCTTCCTCCCCTCGAACCCAATCCAATATTTTTGGACCCGTGTTCCCTGGTCAAGGTCCCTGGCCATGCCATGGATCCTGCCTGGCCCTCCTCAGCTTTTTAGGGTCGCAGACCAGGTAGACATGTTTGGGGAGAGGTGGCCGTCAGTGATAAAGGTCCGGAGGAATCCCGAAGCCCCAAAGGCCCCAGCAGCAGTGGGGGAACGTCGAACCGGAGCTTGCCAGCGCCAGGTTCCGGACTGGCATTTTGTTTTTTTGCAGTGGCCTGTCCCCAAATACGCACTAAGGGGTGAGGGACCCCGTTCCCTGAGCAGTCGGTTACCCGTATGGCAGGGGTCCGTTGCCCCTGCCTCTTTCCCCTTTAGTGGCAGGGTGAAACTCCTCCCCGGTCCCCCTCCTCAGAAACTTTTGGGTGATTTTCAGCCTGGCCCAGGGAAAATCTGCTCCTGAGCTCAAGCGTCTGACCTTTCATCTTTCGCTCTGCTTCTTCAGCTTTGCCTCCTCTTCCAAATGCTTTCTCCTTTTCTGCTTTCATTGTTATGCGCCTTTATTCTTTATACCCCCTGCATCCTCATTGACTCTCCCCCCAAATTTGATCCCCTTGGTAGACAGCCACTCCAGGTCTAAAATAGGGCTTTGCTGGCCCGGGGGGGCAGTACACTGCACGGTGCTCGCGGGCACAGTGGGGGTTGGAGCAGTGGGATTCCCCGGGCCTTGCAGAGGAAGATCGTGTGAGGGCGGCCGTTTTGTAAAAAAGCCAGTCCTATTTTTCTCCACGAATTCCTTTACTGCTTTAGTTTCTCTGTCTCTCACCCCTTACTAACCTTCTTCCAAAAATTTTCTATCCTTTGGTCACGGACCGGCAATAACAACCACGGGTGCAAATGGGCGTTTTTTTTTCCACTTTGGGGAAACACCAGGGGGTCAGACCTTGCAAGTCTCTCATGGGTACCCCGTTGTCAACACCCTCCCCGGATGCCGCTGAGTTTTTGGAGAAGGATTTTTTCCCCTTTCATAGCCCCGATAGTAGGCATCACTCTCAGCAAACCTTTTGTCCACCGCAAAAAAAGGCGGCCAATTGGACCAGAGTCTGTCTAGTTGCGGGCTTCGACCCATTGGTTTATAAAGGGGAAGCCATCCCGAAAAAAACGATCAAGAATTGATGATAGGCAAATGAAACCGTTACTTTGCGGGGGTAAGCTATGTTTTGGGGATATGAAAAATAAAAGTCATTTTTGCATATTAAAAAGGCTCAAACCAAAAAATTTAAGAGGACAAAAACCCCCCTTAAAAAACAATTTTTTCATAAGAAAAACAGCCTGCCCCAAAATTTGAAAAATCTATATTTCCCACTTTTCATTAGATACGGCCCTACCCCACGAGTCAGCAGGGAAAGGAGGAGGGGAAGAAATCGCGGGCAGTAGAGGCGGAAGACGCGGAGACGGGGCCAGAAGGAGCTCGGGCGTTTAAACCCCCTTTTTTTAGAGGCCTTCTTCTGGAGGTGGGGGGGGGCGTGGGGAAGTGAAGTTATAACGTTTATGAACAAGCTAATAAATTTACCCCGGCCCGCCTCTCTCCCTACGGCTTGTCCTCGACATTCCCATTGGATCCCCTCACATTGTACTTGGCGCCTTTCCAGGCCCGACGTGGCACGAAGCGGGCAGCCCCCCCCTTACCCCTCAGCTTCCGGTTTCTGGCGGTCCCGCATCAAGGGACGCAGACAGGGATTGAGAGACGAGCCTGGCCCTAGGGGCACTTCTACGTTGGACACCTTGCTTCTGTCCAACGTGTCCCAGGCTTGTCTTACAGAGCATTACATGATATTTTCAAGGCTTATGGTGTGGTTCGCCGCATCCGCCCTTGTTTATGATGACAATGGACAATCAAATGGGTGCTACATAAATTTTGGCAGAAAAGGATCAGAAGCGATTCGAGGAGTTCGTTTGTGATCGTCTGACCACCACATAAAATCTCTCGGTTTGGGACAAGATGAAAAGCTCAAGTTGAAGGCATTCTCAAGTTGGATGGATAAATCAAAAGTAGTATTGGAGATAAAGTCATCAATTGCGTGAGGATCGAAATTTTACTGGGCAGATTCTCATTGTTCAGGGAAGCCGACCGGGTTAGTGCCAAAATTCGAGGAAATAATTGGCAAGTACGAGATGTCAACAGTGCCCCGCTCTCTGTGTGCTGTTGATAGATCTTTGAAACATCCCAACTGACAAGGCCAGTCTGATGCATGCGGTTTTGAAGATGCCACGGTGAATCCCTTGATGTTTCCTCCAGTACCAGACATAGGGCAGGAAGATCCTCCAGTTAAAGTTCTCATCATTGATGCCAATGGGTGTACTTCAGAGTTATGACAAAGACGCCAAATATGGCTGAAGATTTCACCCCTTTCAGGATGCATTCAACAAACGCATAGAGACAATGATGACAAGCTATGATGAGGGGCGTGTTGTGTTTGATCGATACTTGGATCTGTCTTGAAAAACAAGACCGGCAGAAGCGATCAACCACATCCATTGAGTACGAAGTTCATCCCGAAATGAAGCTCACCATGTCCATTAAGGAGTTACTTTCAGCATCAAAAAAAAAGCGGAAGCTCACATGCTTGTTGGCCAAGGACTGCTTGACTATTTCGCAAGCAAAGTTTCCCTTCGTGCTCGTTGTCGTGTACGATGATCATATCAAGGGACTAGGTTTTTGAGTATGCTCATACACATGAAGAGACTGACACATTGATTAAAAAACCCAAGTACTTGCCTCTATAGCCTGTGGTGCTCCCAGAAAGATCTGCGTTATGGTCGCCCGACACTGACGTACTCCTGCTCCTTCTTGATCTTAATCGCCTCCAGACAGATAGCAATCTACTATATCCTTGAAGTTTATACAGGCAAAGAAAGAAGAAACGGGAAATAGACATCTTTGAAAGAGTGCAGGTTATTGGCCGTCGCAAATGTAAAGGGGGACTTCTTTGGACTCCACAACTTCTCAGGTGCTGATTGGGGAGGCAGATTCATAGGAATTTCAAAGAAATCATGGGTAGATGCATACCTAAAGCTTGATGATGATGAAACCCCGCATTGACTGCTTCAAAGCATTAGGGTGCATTTCTATTCCTCGCCGAGTTGGTCAATGACGAGCTTCTCACGCAGGTGGGAAAACGTTGGAGACTTTTGTGTGTCATGTCTACAGTTCAAAAGGTCCAGCAACCCTACCATTTACTCAGGTGGGAGCTGTTTCGGTCAAAGAACTTTGGGAAGGGGAAAGCTTCCACCAACTCGTGCTGCATTGCTTCCCCATATCATGCGGCAAACTACCATGACAATGCGGGAAAGTCATACCCTGAAAATTGTCCAACCCTTCCTGCAATTGAAAAAAATGGATGGAAATTGGAGAAAGGCGTGTATGTTCCACTAACATGTCTTGCCCTGCTGCCCCACAAGCTGTAGTTGAACTCGTCAAATGTGGCTGCAAAGTAGGATGCAAGGGAAATAGGTGTAGCTGCTTGAAAAATGGCCTGCCTGTACTCCTCTCTGTAAAGCTAAAGGCAGTGATTGCGCAAAACGCTATTCGGGAGGACATTTCAAATATGGACATTGATGAATAACTGATTTTTATTTTACGTCCGATTTTGACAGTATCGCAAAATCGGGCGTATCGCTAAATACTAACGCGCTTTGGGGGGATGGTTGGGCGCAGGGGTGGTAACTCCGCCAGTGGAAACTCCACTGTCTGTCCTTTAAACCAGAATAAAGCAGGAAAGACAACCCTGTTAACATTATTTAAGTATGCCTAGCATAAAACGTGGCATGGAAAAGTGCTTAGACGGCTTTCGTAATAGAAGCGGGTGAGAAAACAACGAAAAATAGAGGGTTTCGGTTATACCAAATCTGGACGTGATAGAGAAATTTAGATATCAGACCTGACATCAGCATCAGCAATTTAGTAGGGAAACGTAGTTCACGTGTCTGTAACAAGAAAATGTTGAAATTTGTTGCTTAGTGTTACAGAGACCAATCCTGGGGGTGCCAAAAGAGGAAGACCCCCAGAAAGGGGGTGAGGGGGCTGAAAATTGGGACCCCATTTTTTCTGTTAATTGATACCTTATAGAAGCCAGAACTGAAAAAAAATCTATTTTAGCACAAAAATCCTACGGGAATACATGGCATACCACACTATGACGTCCGCTTGTCCTCGACATCTCCCATTGGATCCTCTCACATTGCCACTCTGGCGCCTTTCCAGGCCCGACGTGGCACGAAGCGGGCAGCCGCCCCTTCCTCCTCAGCTCCCCGGTCTGGCGGTCCCCGCTTTAAGAGACCCAGACAGGGATTGAGAGACGAGCCTGGCCCTAGGGGCACTTCTACGTTGGACACCTTGCTTCTGTCCAACGTGTCCCAGGCCTTGACTTACAGAGCAATACATGATATCTTCAAGGCTTATGGTGTGGTTCGCCGCATCCGACTTATTTATGATGACAATGGACGAACAAATAGGTGCTACATAAATTTTGCTGCAGCAGATGATGCTTCCTCTGCTTATGAGGAAGCCACAAAGATGGAAATTGGAGCGAGACATTCCAGAGCCGAACTCATTCGCTCTGTAAATGTTGGAGACGGCCCTGTTGACTACATCCCCAACACTTTTGAGGAACCTACAACATCTACTCCACCTGTCCGCCACAGCCCTACCCCTTCTTGGTACGTGGCTTATTATAAGGAAAGTGGTGGCCACTTTTTCCTTGAAGCGCGGTATTTAGAGAAAGAAATTGGAATGATCCCGGAAGGCCACCTGAAAAGGTATGAAAAGGTATCCATAGGGGGGTTCTAATCCGAGCCAAGGACCTTACTCAGGCTCGGATGCTCTTCCACATGCCCATCACCGAAGACAGCATTTTTGATACCATCAAACCTCATCCAAAATTCAATACCAGCAAAGGTGTAGTCTACAACTACGACCTCTTTGAGTTTTCGGAGGCAGAAATACTAAACATGTGCCCGGAAAGAGTTCAACAGGTCTATAAGGTCAGAGGCAGCAAAAACATGATCATTATCACTTTCTACGGTTCAAGTCTCCTCGATTCCATCAGGATCGTTCCCCAGTCTCTTAAGATAAAAGCCTTTATCGACCGCCCTATGCAGTGCTATGAGTGCTACAGCTTTGGCCACGGCAAAAAATTTTGTAAGTCCCCTCCTCGCTGTGGTCGATGCTCGGCGTTGGGTGCCCATTCCACAGCTGACTGTACGTCAACTCCCTACTGCTTCCACTGCCGTGTTGATCACCCACCGAGTTCCCGACAGTGTGGGACTTACAAATTAGAAGAAGACATCCTTTATTTGGCCAACTCCCAATTTATCAGTCTTGGGAGCGCCAGAAGAGAACTTTCCAACAGACAAGCAAGGAGGAGGGGGAGGAAGCAGGACCTACGCATCCGCGATGGCTGCTGCTTCTTCTAAGACTCCTAATCAGCCTGCTGCAGTTCCACCACCACATTCTCTTAAACCTCTCCACCCCC
>JACEEZ010018531.1:0-5000 GCA_016584305.1 Chionoecetes opilio
CTCTCTCTCTCCTCTCTCTCTCCTCTCTTCTCTCTCTCTCTCTCTCTCTCTCTCTCTCTCTCTCTCTCTCTCTCTCTTTTCTCTCTCTCTCTCTCTCTCTCTCTCTCTCTCTCTCTCTCTCTCTCTCTCTCTCTCTCTCTCTCTCCTCTCTCTCTCTCTCAGTTCCTGGAGGCTGAGCGGTCGTGAGGGACAGAGGATCTAATCAATTGACCATCCGCGTCACAGTACTCCCCTACCTAAAAGCGTCTCGGCTGTACGCAAGGTTACATCTGTCACTCTTCCTCTCTATTGACGTCACACATTACGACACACATGCACCTGCTAAGTATTTCTCCCCTACACTAGCACTCCAGCACCTTATTTATCTATCGTCAATAACTCTATAGTCGCCACTGCACTAATGTCACCAGGCGCCATATATTACAAATTTTAGCATCACTACAGACTTGTATGTGTCACTAAAGACAGGTACATAATATATACTACTGTGCATGCCTCTTCAGTGGCACATATAAATCTGTAGTGATGCTAAAATTTGTAATATATGGGTTATTTGAGTATTTTTTTGGTTTTCGAGTCTATTTTTTTTTTTTTTTTGAGTTTTTTTTTAAGGTTATTTGAGGTTAGTTATTTGAGGCACCTGGCGACATTAGTACAGTGGCGACTATAGTGTTGTTGTTGTAGCACTTTTTTTTAATTTCATTAGCAGTTCGGGAAAATTTGATAACATCGGTAATTCTTTGTCTTCTATATATATCTTTGACTTCCTTCTCTTATATCGAGGCCACCAAGTTCGTCCTGGCGTGGTGGCGCTTTGTATAGTCAATAACCTTGTAGTTGGTACTTGCAAAGTGTCTAGATAGGATCAAAGTATCTCATCTTATCCTTCTCTTATGTCTCACGTGTCAAGGAAGTTATGAAGGAAGCCACGGGGTTGGTTGTATCTCTTCCTATAAAGTATTGATCCCCTTTCACTAGCCCCTTATTTATGTCGTAGTTCGGGAAAGCTTTAAATATTGCCACGCCTTTGTCTTCTTTATATATCTTGTACTTCCTTTTCTTATGTCTCACGTGTCATAAGAACTCATAAGAACTCATAAGAACTCATAAGAACTGATATGGGACAGATGGGTCTTATATGTCAGTGCGTCCTTTGCCACCAACGGAGATCACTCTGGTCACTGTCATACAACGGAATTCCAGGCCAGGGAGCAGCTAGGTCAAGTGAGGCGGTGGCTGTGTTGTGGTGTGTGCATAGTGACTAGTTAGGGTGTGTTTCTTCGTGACCTACCTGCCCACTGAGCCTTGCAATGATAATCTCTCATGTGGCTAAACTGTAACTGGGATTGGAAAGGAAGGTAACAGTTGTGGCCTTCCCTCCCTCCTTCTCTATACAGCCTCTTGATGCGTCAGATAATAATTGATGCAGATGAATTAACCCCTTCACGCCCAGATCTTTCCTTTGTTATAAAAAATTGCTTGTTGTCGAGCCATAAAATTACGAAAAGTCACTGAATATACCAACTTAGCTAGTGGACAAGGATACTAAACAGGTCATATCTATAAAATATTGCTTATAGTCACTAAAAATCGTCAAATGGTACCCAGGTTATAATAGAAATTACGTGCTGGGCCTCAAGGGGTTAATGGAAAAGAGAGACTTTAATAGGACCAGTGGGATAGAGGAGACGCAGGAAAAGATAATATGTAACTATATTGTGAAAGAGAGAGAGTAAATCAAGCAAAAGAGACAATCTATCGAAACAGTGAGAGAAAAGAATGTAAGGAGAGAAAATGTAAAGGAAAAGTAGAAGAAAATAAATAGAAACGGGACCGGATGGATAAAAAACAATAGATAGTGAGATGTATTCAAGGGTTTCGATTAAAGGTAAAGGGAAATACGATGCAGTGGGTTAAAAGATCATGGAGATCAGGAAAAGGATTGTAATGTAGAAGAGGAGAGCTAGAAGAAACAGGGCAAGATGAAACAGACCACAGAGGAAAGAAACAAATGGGTAATGGATGGGGAAAAGAAAAAAGTGTGTGTGTGTGGTGTGTGTGTGTGTGTGTGTGTGTGTGTCATTGGTCATCCTCGGGGGCGGAGAGGTACTCGGTCTCGACGTCATCCTCGAGGGCGGAGAGTTACTCGGTTTCGACGTCATCCTCGGGGGCGGAGAGGTACTCGGTCTGGACGTCATCCTCGGGGGCGGAGAGGTACTCGGTCTCGGTATCCTTGTCATCCTCGGGGGATGAGGGAAACTCTGGGGTTCCCTGCGGCGTCGCATCACAGCCAGTCTCCTGCCCGCAGCCCTGGACCGTCGTCTGCCGGGCTGTAGAAGAGCACCGCGCTGTCCTCAAGTCTTGTCAGCTTCCCTTCCGCCAGGCAGGTCACCCTGACGGAGGTGTTTCCGTCCTTCCTCGAGTGCCCGACCTTCACGGCAGCCACTTGGGTGGAGGTGTTCCGCACCGCGCTGTTTGGGGAGACCCACTGCCAGTCCTTGTGCAGGAGGGTGAAGGAGGCGATCACCCGCCTCTCGCCCCCCAGCACCAGCACGAGCACGAGGGTCGCCTGTAGGGCAGCCTGATGGCGTCCATGGCGCCGCTGTTGCCGTGCACCGCGACCCTCAAGGCGAGGCAGTGCGCGAGGCATTCACGGCTATTCCTCAAAGCTGCCTATCTACACACCACACACACACACACACACACACACACACACACATTGATCTTGGCTTGAAGTATGCTGTCAGTCTCAAGGCTGTAGATGTGATTAGCGTTCCAGCTTATCATCCCGTAATGCTAGGAGGAGGAGTAGGAAGAGTAGAAAAAGGAGAGGAGGCAGCAGCAGAACGATGACGATGATGCAAGGGCCATTGATACATAAGGAGGGCGATAAGAGGAGAGGAGGTAAAGGGAGGAAGGAAAAGAAAACGGAGGGAATCCTAAGTGAGGAGGATTCAGCATGGAGGAGGGAGGAACTTAGCAGCAATGGTCAAAGAGGAACGGAACACGTGCGGTCCTTAACCCAATTAAGCTTCAATCATGTTTACCTCCTTGTGTATCTTAGTCACTCATCTCCTAGTTTCCTTTGAAATCAGCCCCTTCCTCCTTTCCTCTCTCCTTCAAGACCCTCTACGTATACGCCTCCCTCCTTCCCTCCCTGCCTCCCTTCCCTCCTTCCCTTCCTCCTTGCCTTCCTATAAGTGGTTCCTACGTTTATTTGCTCCCCTTGAAGGCTCTCGAAGGGGGCAGCTTAGTCTTTGTTTGGCCAATGGAGAGAGAGAGAGAGAGAGAGAGAGAGAGAGAGAGAGAGAGAGAGAGAGAGAGAGAGAGAGAGAGAGAGAGAGAGAGAGAGAGAGAGAGAGAGTAGAAGCACACAATTATGACCTTCTCGTGGATTACTATTAGATAAAAGGACGTTACTATTGGATTAATTCTCCATAGAAAGCCACCTCGTTATGGTCACACATTAAGATAAGTTTCCTTTCTCTATTCAAGCGACACGAATGGATTGCAGAAGAATAGACTTTTACGGAAGCCAATTATTTATGTAACATCCTTGACGAGAAATAAGACATGCCTGCTTGAATTAGCACAGTGGTAATTTTCCCTTGTATTTATTTTATCAGTGTAATCGTTTTATTCTACTCTTTAATTAAACTTAGGAAGCATCACTTATTTTTTTATTTACTTATAATACATTTGTAATATTTTAGTAAAGAGGGAAAATATTTAAATTATAGCTACACTTACGATAAATAAAATAAAAAGAGAGAGAGAGAGAGAGAGAGAGAGAGAGAGAGAGAGAGAGAGAGAGAGAGAGAGAGAGAGAGAGAGAGAGAGAGAGAGAGAGAGAGAGAGAAGAGAAGATACTTTGATCCTATCTAGACACTTTGCAAGTACCAACTACAAGGTTATTGACTATACAAAGCGCCACCACGCCAGGACGAACTTGGTGGACTCGAACCGCTGACCGAATACAGGGACTCTACACGCATGTCCACGACTCTACCAACCGCGCCACCCAGAGAGAGAGAGAGAGAGAGAGAGAGAGAGAGAGAGAGAGAGAGAGAGAGAGAGAGAGGAACAATGAAATGAGTAAGATAAGAATTCAGATAAGTGGAGAAGCAGGAAATTAAGGAAGAAGGGTAATGACAAATAGGCGAATGTCGAGTGTCAGGAGGAAGGAAGGAGGGAGGGAGGAAGGATAAGGGAAGCTAACTGTTATGAGGAAGGAGAAGGAGGTTGTGTTTTGACAGCGAGAAGATAAGGAGGAGATGGGATAAGAAGGAAGAGGAGGAAGAGGACATGGAATAAATAGAGAAATAAGGAGAGGAGGAAGAGTGAAAGGAAAAGTATGAGGAATTAGGATGAGAGAGGAGAAGGAAAATGGAATAAGGAAAATTTTAGTGACAGTAATGAAATACGCTAATGTAAATAGATGAAGAGGGTAACGCTATAGGAAGAGATGAACATAGAAGTGTGAGTGAAGTGGATCATTATTAAACCAAGCTTACATTCCCTATTTCAGACCAAGCTTACATTCGCTATCCCTCCCCAAGCTTAAATTCCCTATTCCAGACCAAGCTTCTTACATTCCCTATTTCAGACCAAGCTTACATTCCCTATTCCAGACCAAGCTTACATTCCCTATTCCAAACCAAGCTTCTTACATTCCCTATCCCAGACCAAGCTTACATTCCCTATTCCAGACCAAGCTTACATTCCCTATTTCAGACCAAGCTTACATTCCCTATTTCAGACCAAGCTTACATTCCCTATTTCAGACCAAGCTTACATTCCCTATTCCAGACCAAGCTTACATTCCCTATTCCAGACCAAGCTTACATTCCCTATTCCAGACCAAGCTTACATTCCCCATTCCAGACCAAGCATACATTCCCTATTTCAGACCAAGCTTACATTCCCTATTCCAAACCAAGCTTACATTCCCTATTTCAGACCAAGCTTACATTCCCTATTCCAGACCAAGCTTACATTCC
>JACEEZ010018531.1:10000-17500 GCA_016584305.1 Chionoecetes opilio
ACTACTTTACTTTACTTTACTTTACTAGTACTACTTACTAATTTACTTTACTTTACTTTACTACTACTACTTACTACTTTACTTTACTACTACTACTACTTACTACTTTACTTTACTTTACTTTACTACTACTACTACTACTTACTACTACTAATTACTGCTTTACTTTACTTTACTACTACTACTACGTACTTACTACTTTACTTTATTTTACTTTACTACTACTACTTACTACTCTACTTTATTTTATTTTACTACTAAGATCATTCCCTCATGTCTATATATAGTGTTGTTTTTGTTTTTCCTGTATGTCTTCGTGTGAGAATAGAATTATTATTATTATTATTATTATTATTATTATTATTATTTGACTAAACCTGAACGCTTGAGGCTGTGAGGGTCTTTCGTATCGCCTTTGTTTTCTCATAGCCTTTGAAGAACTATTATTCGTCGTGTTTTTGTTCGTATTTATGCTGTGGAAGCGAGGTCGCCGTTTTGAAGTGGCTCCCCCTTGAAAAATGTGACCTAGCCAAGGGAAGAAACTCTACGGAAATATAAGGCCAATTTTAATATACCGCTACCATAGAAAACGTGAAACAGGTATTTTTATGGGGTAGCTATGATAATATAAAGAGTCGTTTGATTTGCTAAAAGACTAGTTGGCTCATCATTTTTGATTTGCGAAACGTATATCGGTAAGAAATAATGCAAAAGATCAGAAATAAAGTATAAGCAACCATAAAATGAGGCAAAAAGTCATCTAATATGAAAACATTAACCCCTTCACGCCCAGACGTTTCCTTTGCTATAAAAAAAGGTTTGTTGTTGAGCCATTAAATTACGAAAAGTAACTAAATATACCAAATTAGTTAGTGGACAAGGATACTAAACAGGTCATATCTATAAAATATTGCTTATATTCACTAAAAATCGTCTAATGGTACCCAAATTACAATGGAAATTACGTTCTGGGTCTCAAGGGGTTAAATAAGAGAAAAATAAACCATTCAATACGAGCAACAGAAACCAGCTAGTAAACACAAACAAGAGAAAGTAATAGATACAGCAACGTCAACCATTGATTAAATAAGAGATACATAAACCATTAACAAAAGAACAATATCAAACAATAGATACAACAACATAAACCATTGAATAGGAGAAAAAGAAACCATTATAATAAGAACAAATAAAAATATGAAATAAAAACTGAAAACAATTTACATATCACAACATAATCCATAAAATAAGAGAAAGAAGCCATTAGATAACCATTAAAAATCCGGCCAATAGAAAACAATAATTGAATGATCAACAGAAACCATTAACCCCTTGAGACCCAGAACGTAATTTCCATTGTAATTTGGGTACCATTAGACGATTTTTTGTGTGATTATAAGCAATATTTTATAGATGAGACCTGTTTGATATCCTTGTCCACTAACTAATTTGGTATATTCAGTGACATTTCGTAATTTTATGGCTCGACAACAGACTATTTTATATAGCAAAGGAAAGATCTGGGCGTAAAGGGCTTAATATAACAGAAACGATCTAATAAGACACCGTTCACCTGTTGGCCAAGGTTATCAGGGCGAGGAGGAAACGTAAGGCGATAATTAAACTCCACACTGGCTTAAGCTCTTCGCTACTAAGGGGAAACGCAAATTGAGAGATAAACCTTCACCCTTAACCTTTCCGGGCTAAGCTAACGAAGCGCATCTCAATCAGACCTTAATGAGGGAGACTGTACCAAAGAAAATTAGCTGTTTAACTATCAAGGGAGTTTAGAGAGCTTCCTTTACCCTCTTCCACCTTCCCTCAGATCCCTACCCCTTCCCCTAGAGCTCCATCTCCTTCCCCTCTGAGCACTACCCCTTCCCCTAGAGCTCCATCCCCTTCCCCTAGATCCCTACCCCTCCTCCTGTCGGTTTTTCTGGCGTAGTAAGATGGTGGATTCGAGTTAATGAGGCCAAGATTCCGCCCTCTTGTGATGTTCGTGTTTGAGGAGTTGCTTGAGAAAACTGAGTGTGGTGGAGAGAGAGAGAGAGAGAGAGAGAGAGAGAGAGAGAGAGAGAGAGAGAGAGAGAGAGAGAGAGAGAGAGAGAGAGAGAGAGAGAGAGAGAGAGAGAGAGAGAGAGAGAGAGAGAGAGAGAGAGAGAGATCCACATAATACTATTTAATAATACTAATATAAGTAGTTTTATATGAGCAATCACACACATGAGTTGGAGTGGCTAGTGAAGTGACAACACAAATGCTCGCTTATTGGGATTGTAATTAATTAAATAGAGTTACACACACACACACACACACACACACACACACACACACACACACACACACACACACACACACCCCAAAACAACACACACACACACACACACACCACACACCACACACACACACCACACACTCAGTCAAACACGTATTTTCTAGGTTTAATTCATTTTTTTGAAAGAATTTTTTTTATATTTCAACAAAAAAATATTCACAAGCAACAAAACCACAATGAAAAATATAAGGTTTTGGAAGGAGAAAAACAGTCCTCTGCTAATTAGTAAGTTAATATTTCATGTCCAGAAAAAGAAATCAGTTTTGCGCTCTTTCAACAACATAACATTTTGGCCTCGACATGAATGAAAAATACAACAACTTTGCTCTACATCAACGTGACATTTTGGCCTCAAAGTCTCGTCTTAAACCAGACCAAAATAGTAACGACTGTAATACATATATAAAAAAGAAATTGAAGTCAGGAATGTAGCAGTATATCGGCGGCGAATGTCCAATCCTAGCTCTGGCGTATCGGAAATCGGCAGGCGGAAATCGGTTATCGGCAGGCGGCGGGCGGGTCTGGGCGGCGGCGGCGGGGCGTAACGCAGGAGAAAAGGATTGAACGCCGAGGGTAGCTATTTATGACGCAAGCAAGTGTCGTGTCCTTTTGAGGGGTCAGTGACGGTGAATATGAGGCTTCCGTAGTGAATATGCAGGGATTTCGCGCTCCCCTTGTGTGTGTGTGTGTGTGTCTGTGTGTGTGTGTGTGTGTGTGTGTGTGTGTGTGTGTGTGTTGTGTGTGAGGGTTGGGGAGGCTCAGATGCGTGGTCATGGTGATGGTGGAGGCGAGAGAGGGGAAACAGTAGAGGGGACGCAGAGGGAACCCAGGCTGAGTGTCTGCGGTGATGTGGTGACTGGAAGGGAGGGAGGGAGCAGGGAGGGGACTGAAGGGGGCTGAGCATTGAGGGAGGGGGTAGGGAAGGGGACTGAAGGGGAGGCAGGAGGCAAGAGAGGGGACTGAAGGGGAGGGAGGGGGCAGTGAAGGGATCTGGAAGGGAAGGAGGGGGCTGGGAAGGGGTCTGAAGGGGGTTGAGGGGAGAGGGAAGGGGTCTGAAGGGCGGGTAGGCAGGAGGCAGGAGGGCGGGCCAGCTGGGTTGTGGCTCGGCGGGGTCTCTCGTCCGCTTACCCAGTAGTCGGCAGGCAGACTTGGTGGTGGTGACAGTTCTCCCTGACGCTCTCCAGCTCTCTCTCCCCCCACCCCCACAGCACATCCTACCGCCACGCCACACCCCGGCGCTGGAGCACATCCCTCCCCACGCTCTCCCCCACGCCAAGCACCAAGCTTCCCTCTCCCAAGGTGTTGTACTCTTGCTGAGATAAGTTTTGCGACGTACGTGACTTGATAACTAACTCTGAAACACTTGAATAGCGTTGTTGCAAAGATACATAGCTGGCTTTTGGTGTGTTCGTCTCCCAGTGTCAATTGTGAATCCCTCGGCTGCTTCATAAGATACATTGTTTTGTTCCCTTCGTGTGTCACTGTCCCCTCTTCCCTCATCTATGTTCAAGAACCACGACAAGTTACTCCCAAAAGACTGTCACACTATAGAAGCTGAGGTGACGGATGAGCGTATTTGCGTATACACACACCATCGCTTGCGTCAACACCTTGGAAACTTCAGTCGTTCGGCGAGATGAGTGACACGTCGTTGTAGCAAAAGCAAACAGAAATTTATGAAAGAAGAGTGACACATCTATTCCATTGTCTCTCAGCCAAAGGAAACACACACGCCTCAGGAAGGTGAATTCATCCTATATCTCTTCAAGGCTTCCGCGGTGTTACGTGCACCTGAAAATAATTGCGTCCAATAACTTGAAAGAAAAAAACTGCAAACCCATAAACTTTGTCTTCCGGATCAGGCATAAGCAGCCACGCCTCACAACTATCATAACCATCAGCTACGCCCCCCCCCCCTTTTTGAGCGTCCATCATATCACAGCCCCCCCTCCTCTGCCCTCCCAGCCCCCTCGCTATCACACATCAAACAGGAAACACACGCACTATAGGAGTTAAAAGATTCCTACGTTTGTCCATATCACTATCCCTTTGATGTGTCCTCTTCATTATACTCAAGAGGACGCGCCAATATTTACACCGGAGACCAACTGAGTGACTGACTGTACCGGAGGCCACTTGGCTGCTGTTACTGCGGAGGAAGGAGGCTCATATCAGGTTATGTTTTGATCCGGACCGCGTCACCTGCCTCCCAAACCCGCTCGCTCTGCTTCCTGATATACTTAAGCAGCTACACGAAGAACAGACACCCAATGCTATTTTTTTACACAGTGCGAATGTTTCTTGGTGAATGAAGAGGAAAAAAAGTAGATGTTGTAGTCTTTCGATGTAGTATAAAGCAAAAAAACCCATTAAAAACTTGATAATCCGAAGTGCCGAGTATATAGTGATTTCTGGAACACTGAACACACATACGTACATATCTCAAGGCTTCCATTTTGTAACCCTTTTTTGAGAAGGAGCAGGAGGGAAAAAAAACCTGCAAAAATATAAACAAAAACATAAAAATCAACCCCAGTCTTTGCCCTGTACTTGGGAGACCAAAAAATAGTTATAAAAAAAGAAACCTAGAACTCATCCATACAAGTCTTCCATAAAAGTGGCTGAAAAAAAGTGGAGGCCAGCGGGCTCGTCCACCTCCTCCACTCCTCCACCGTCTCCCGAAGTGGTCTCTTTCACCTTTTACCGGACTCAGCGGAATCCG
Organism: Chionoecetes opilio; assembly: GCA_016584305.1. NCBI lineage: Eukaryota > Metazoa > Arthropoda > Malacostraca > Decapoda > Majidae > Chionoecetes > Chionoecetes opilio. The sequence continues at coordinate 15,058 of JACEEZ010018531.1, forward strand.
GACCAGCTGGGAGAGTGAGGAGTCAGCGAGAGAGATAGAGAGAGATAGAGCGAGAGAGAGAGAGAGAGAGAAAGAATCCCAACCGCCTTACGTCTCAACCTCCTGACGCGCCCGAGGCCTTGCGAGGAAACTGGAATTAAAAGAAAAGAAAAAGGAGCAGCTAGAAAAGACGCTGCAACAAGAAAACCTATTGCAACAGTGAAGAGATGGAGTGACATAACCTAATATAAGAAGAAGAAAGGGTGTGAGAGAGAGAGAAAGAGAGCAGTCAGAGGGGAGATAAGGAGTAGGGAAGAAGAAGAAGGAAGGAAGGAAGGAAGGAAGGAAGGAGGTGAAAGAAAATAAACAAGAGAGAGAAGCAAACAATTACAGCAAGATGAAATTCAGCCGATGCAGCGACCAACACAGGAGGGCAAAAAGTTACCTTCCAGAGTTTTCCCAGAGAAGATCTGCCTACTAAGTTAACAGAGGCACCCCCACCACCCCTGCAACCCCTTCCCTTCCTCGCCCCCCAGTCGCTGTCACCCCCCAGGTCCCCCCTGCCTCCGCTCCTGGTTGCATTGTGGCCCGTAAGTAACAGTGTCATTGTCCTTTCGTTGTTGTTGGTGTTGTTGTTGTTCCAAAACTTTATTTATTTACATTTTATTAGTTTTGCTTTTTTACGATTCAAGTTTTTTTTTTTATTCAAGGCAAAAAATAGTCTCCTTCCGGGTTTATGTGTGTGTGTGTGTGTGTGTGTGTGTGTGTGTGTGTGTGTGTGTGTGTGTGTGTGAGTGTCTGTGTGTGTGTGTGAGAGTGTCTGTCTGTGTGTGTGTGTGTAGGTGAAAATGTGGATCTGTTTTGTTTCTCATTATCACAAGGAGGCTGACGTCAAAACAAACCTTTAGTGACATTCTATTGTTATGGATTCTTGAGGAGGAAGGTGGCAAAGAGACAAGGAAAAAGATGGGTGAGGGGTGATGGAAAGGGGAGAACATAAAAGGGGGTAATTTTCAACCATAATTAAGGGAATACACATTAATAAAAGCACAAATTCCTTTTCATATTAGCTAGACTCTGTCTTCTCTCTCTCTCTCTTCTCTCTCTCTCTCTCTCTCTCTCTCCTTTCTCCTTCCTCTCTCTCTCTCTCTCTCCTCTCTCTTCTCTCTCTCTCTCTCTCTCCTCTCTCTCTCTCTCTCTCTCTCTCTCTCTCTCTCTCATGTAATACAGGATTTAGTGTTATGGCAATGAAGGAAAAATCTTAATCATACAGTTTTAAGTGGAAACATTTTTTTTCCTGTTGGGAGTTCGCTGGACGCAATAAAAGTTCGTGTTATTGCCTAAATTAGTCGTGTACTGGATTACATGAGAGAGAGAGAGAGAGAGAGAGAGAGAGAGAGAGAGAGAGAGAGAGAGAGAGAGAGAGAGAGAGAGAGAGAGAGAGAGAGAGAGAGAATTTTTTTTTTAGTCATCCTTTTTTTGCTCAATGCTTTTCCCTACCTTTTCCTTCGTTCTTCCAAGCCACTGAGTTTAAAGCTTCTTTTTCAATCTCTTCCAACTTTCCTCCTCCTCCTCCTCCTCTTACTCCTATCCTTCCTGTTCTTTCTTCCTGAATTATTCCCTTCCTGCACTTTATCGTATTCCTGGTTCTCTCTCTTCACTTTTTGTCGTCGTTCTCTTCGCATTCATTTATCATTTCTTTGACCTCATAAATGCTTTCACAATAAAGTATTCTCTCTCTCTCTCTCTCTCTCTCTCTCTCTCTCTCTCTCTCTCTCTCTCTCTCTCTCTCTCTCTCTCTCTCTCTCTCTCTCTCTCTCTCTCTCTCTCTCTCTCCCTCTCTCTCCTCTCTCTCTCTCTTCTCTCTCCTCTCTCTCTTCTCTTCTCTCTCTCTCTCTCTCTCTCTCTCTCTCTCTCTCTCTCTCTCTCTCTCTCTCTCTCTCTCTCTCTACATTCACTGCACATTATTTTTTATTCATCGTAACTTTACTTTTTTTGGAATTTGGAATCTGCTTACGTGAAATTATCTTTTGAATGTCAGTTTGCAACCTTTGAGAAAGATGTTTGGTTAATAATGAAGAGCCATGGCACAAGCCAAGGACACTGACTACAGCTATGACGTCGTTTGCACACCCTATTACGTCAATACACACACACACACACACCACACACACACACCCCACACACACACACACACACACACCACACACCACACACCACACCCACACACACACAGCACACGCACAATCGGCCTCCATCACGGTTGTCAAAAGTTTGATTCACGCAACAATTAGCTCACTTGGCTACATTATCTCATACACGGTTCTTTTAATAATGCATTTTTTTGTCTGCAATGAACATGATTAAGGCTTTCGATTTATAGATTTGTATATTTAACATTGTAGTCATCGTGTACGTGTTTACTGTTTTATATATAGTGTGCTTGTTGTGTGTGTGTGTGTGG
>JACEEZ010018531.1:22500-35000 GCA_016584305.1 Chionoecetes opilio
TAAACTTTTGTTACTTCGATTAGTTTTCTTCTTCGACTCATAGTTTTGCGGCAAAATAGCAAAAACCTGATCGTCGTCAATTTTGGAATATTTTTGAGCAGCCAGAAATCTGAAATTATTTTTTTCGATAGATAGTTGGAAATGCCGGGGATACAATTGTAGATCCATCCATTTACAATAACTTTTGATGGGTAAGTTTTGCTGTGTGAGAAACAAGTTGTATTATTTTAATATATATTATATATATATATATATATATATATATATATATATATATATATATATATATATATATATATATATATATATATATATATATTATATATATATATATATATATATATATTTAGCTCGTAATATGATATATTTCCGTCATTCGTCGTTTGCATAGTTATTTAGGTCAATTTTTTCTCCTGTTCGGTTCGTGTCGGTGTCGTCAGAGGTAAAAATAAATACTTCCTCAACACCTCATTCCGTCTGTCTATACCTGTCCTACTCATCTTGTTTACCTGACACAGGGGCTCACCTCCTATCAGTGTAGCCATGTCAGGAGTAGTCCTCTCAGTGTACTCTCCTGTCAGTGCAGCCATGTCAGGAGGTAAAAAAATAGATATTCCCTTGAGTCATTCCTGTAAAGCACGAAAAAAAGTTTAAAGAGGGAAAAAAGGTTCACTCACTCAGTCATTCATTCGATTTAATTCACATTTAATTTGGCTCCACACTCGCACCTCTCCATTAGTTTCCACACTCGCTCTCCATCACTGCTCTCACTCCACTCCACCACCACCACATCCCTACCCCTACCTCCACTACCTCCACCACGTCACACTAAGCTTCCACAACTATCCACTTAACCCCACCTCCCGCCACCTTAAACCACGTGGAACTACCTTGCCCAAATCTCCCCTGCCACAAGCACACCTCCACTACCACCACCTTCACCTCCTCCTCCTCCTCCTCCTCTACTACCACCATCATCTCCTCCTCCTCCTCCTCCTCCTCATAGTGTTCAGCCTGCCCTCTACAGCCCCCCCCTACTGCCTGCCTCCTCCCCCTGGTGCGGGGTTACCAGTAATGGCACTGTGCCAAGCAGGATCGTAGGCTGGCACCCGCGCCGCTACTGATATCAATTATACCCGGTGTAGTGAGAACCCTGGCACCCCCCTTCCCTCCTTCCTTCCCTTCCCTTCCCTCCCCTTCCCTCTCTCCTTCCCTTCCAACCTGCCCCCTTTCCCTTCCTCCTTCCTTCACTCCTACCTTCCCCATGGAGGTAGAATATGTACTACCTCCATGACCTTCCCTTCCCTTCCCTTCCCTTCCCTTCCCTTCCATTCCCTTCCTTCCTACCTTCCCTTCTCTTCCCATCCCTCCATTCCCTTCCTTCCTACCTTCCCTTCCCTTCTCTCCATTCCCTTCCCTTCCCTCCCTTCCCTTCCAAACTGCCCCCTTCCCTTCCTTCCTACCTTCCCTCCCTCATTCCCTGCGCTCTCCTCTCCTTTTTTCCCCTCCCTTCATTCCCTTCCAACTTGCCCCCTACCCTTCCCTCCCTCCTTTCCTACCTTCCCTCCTTCCCTTCTCTCCTTCCCTCCCTTCACCATTTCCCTCCTTTCTTCCCTTCCTTCTTGCGTCCCGTATTGTAATTTTTTGTGACAGGGGTAAAGTGTCCTTCCATCATTCCTGTTTCGCTGCCGTGTTGATAAATAAAATTACACGAGAGTTTAGAGGCGAAATATTCAAATGGTGGTGATGGTGTTGTGAGGAGAGGCTGTGTGTGTGTATGTGTGTGTGTGTGTTTAAAGGTATGTGTCAGAGAGAGAGAGAGAGGAGAGAGAGAGAAGAGAGAGAGAAGAGAGAGAGAGAGAGAGAGAGAGAGAGAGAGAGCTGGTTGGTGTGTCTCGGTCAATTTAACTTTTGCACCTCGCCTTCTCGTAACTGTCGTACGTCTACACTTTATCACTTAGCTGCTTCCAAAATTTACCCTCCGCTGTGTTCTCTCCTATTTGATGCCTAAATAAATACCTTCCTGACTCTTGTGTGTGTGTGTGTGTGTGTGTGTGTGTGCCTGTCTGTCTGTGCGTGTGCGTGTGTGCGTGTGCGTGTGTGCGTGTGTGTGTGTGTGTGTGTGCAGAAAATATGTTAGGAGAGTCTCATTACTGACATTCCTCTTCCGGCTATTTTTTTCGCATTTTTAAGCCAGAAACTTTTTCTTTTACGAGTGTTTGCCAATTTCCCTTCAGCACTTAAGTCAAACGCATCACTCTCTCTCTCTCTCTCTCTCTCTCTCTCTCTCTCTCTCTCTCTCTCTCTCCTCTCTCTCCTCTCTCTCTCTCTCTCGTCTCTCTGTCTCTCTCTCTCTCTCTCTCTCTCTCTCTCTCTCTCTCTCTCTCACACACACTCACAAGATGTATACTGGAAAGACAAAAAGCACAGTCGTAATATATGCAGACTAAAAATCAGTAACAGGAGAGGGAGGACGAGAGGAAAGCGAGCACCAGCACGTCTATAGTAGGAAGTATTATAGTATTGTAGTGTATATAGTGTATTATAGTAGGAAGTATTATAGTAGGAATTATAGTAGCAAGGAGAGAGACTGGAGACGAGATGAATATAAAAAGAGAGAGAGAGAGGGGGAGAGAGGAGAGAGAGAGCGAGGAGATGAGAGAGAGAGAAGAGAGAGAGAGAGAGAGAGAGAGAGAGAGAGAGGGGAGAGAGGGGAGAGGGGAGAGAGAGAGAGAGAGAGAGAGAGAGGAGAGAGAAATGGCAGAAAGCAGTCAGGCAGGCATACAGGCAGTCAGGCAGGCATACAGGCAGTCAGGAAAGAGTGGAGAAAGATGGGCCAGGAAGGAAAGAGTGGAGAAAGATGGGCCAGGAAGGAAAGAGTGGAGAAAGATGGCCAGGAAGGAAAGAGCGGAGAAAGATGGGCCAGGAAGGAAGGAAAGATGGAGAAAGATGGGCCAGGAAGGAAGAAAGAGTGGAGAAAGATGGGCCAGGAAGGAAAGAGTGGAAAAAGATGGGCCAGCAAGGAAGGAAAGAGTGGAGAAAGATGGGCCAGGAAGGAAGGAAAGAGTGGAGAAAGATGGGCCAGGAAGGAAGGAAAGAGTGGAGAAAGATGGGCCAGGAAGGAAGGAAAGAGTGGAGAAAGATGGGCCAGGAGGGAAGGAAAGAGTGGAGAAAGATGGGCCAGGAAGGAAGGAAAGAGTGGAGAAAGATGGGCCAGGAAGGAAGGAAAGAGTGGAGAAGGATGGGCCAGGAAGGAAGGAAAGAGTGGAGAAAGATGGGCCAGGAAGGAAGGAAAGAGTGGAGGAAGATGGGCCAGGAGGGAAGGAAAGAGTGGAGAAAGATGGGCCAGGAAGGAAGGAAAGAGTGGAGAAAGATGGGCCAGGAAGGAAGGAAAGAGTGGAGAAAGATGGGCCAGGAAGGAAGGAAAGGATGGAGAAAGATGGGCCAGGAAGGAAGGAAAGAGTGGAGAAAGATGGGCCAGGAAGGAAGGAAAGAGTGGAGAAAGATGGGCCAGGAAGGAAGGAAAGAGTGGAGAAAGATGGGCCAGGAAGGAAGGAAAGAGTGGAGAAAGATGGGCCAGGAAGGAAGGAAAGAGTGGAGAAAGATGGGCCAGGAGGGAAGGAAAGAGTGGAGAAAGATGGGCCAGCAAGGAAAGAGTGGAGAAAGATGGGCCAGGAAGGAAGGAAAGAGTGGAGAAAGATGGGCCAGGAAGGAAGGAAAGGATGGAGAAAGGTGGGCCAGGAAGGAAGGAAAGAGTGGAGAAAGATGGGCCAGCAAGGAAAGAGTGGAGAAAGATGGGCCAGGAGGAAGGAAAGAGTGGAGAAAGATGGGCCAGGAGGGAAGGAAAGAGTGGAGAAAGATGGGCCAGGAAGGACGGACAGGGAGTATGAGGGGAAAAAATAGAAGGGGAGAGTGAAATGATGGCCAGCAGAGGGACACGTGCCTTGACAGCCAATAAAGAATAGCCAAGAAGGGGACGAATCACCCACTTCAGGGCGGCACTTACAAGGGTGAGGGGAAAGGGGAAGGGAAGGGAAGGGAAGGGAAGGGAAGGGAAGGGAAGAGAAGGGAAGGGAAAATACATAGAGAGAGAAAAAATGAGAGGGAGAGAAGGAAAACTACTTGATTCGCACAGGAAGAAAGATCAAGAAAGTCAGAGGCAAGGTATAGATATTGAACAGAAAATATAGCATCGAAAGACAAGAAGAGAAAGCAAGAACTGGAAAAGGAGAAAGGGATTACTGAAGAAGGGTTGTATAGGATAAGATAAGATACTTTGATCCTATCTATAGACATTTTGCAAGTACCAACTACAAGGTTATTGACTCTACAAAGCGCCACCACGCCAGGACGAACTTGGGGGACTCGAACCGCCGACCGAATGCAGGGACTCTACACGCAAGCTCACGACTCTACCAACCCAGCCACCCTGGGTTGTATAGGAGCATGAAGAAGGATAGAAGAAGAAAAGGAGGAGGAGGAGGAGGAGGAGGAGGAGGAGGAGGAGGAGGAGGAGGAGGAGGAGGAGGAGGATAGGAAAGATCATAACATCAAGCACCAACATTATAAGACCTTAAGCACGTCGTTGGACAGCTGGCATTAATGTTTATGTGCTGAGCTGACGAGGCATTGCGGTGGTATCTTAAATTTGATCTCTTCTCTCCACCCCTTCCTTCCTTCTTGCATCCTTTCCTTCTCCTTTTGCGACCGTATTTTGTATTATCTTGTGGCTCTCTCTCTCTCTTTGGCATCCTAATGTTTGATCTCTTCTCCTCATCCCTTCCTTCCTTCTTGCATTTGCGTGTAGAGTCCCTGCATTCGGTCAGCGGTTCGAGTTCACTAAGTTCGTCCTGGCGTAGTGGCGCTTTGTATAGTCAATAACCTTGTAGTTGGTACTTGCAAAGTGTCTAGATAGGATCAAAGTATTTTATATCTTATCCTTCTTGCATCCTTTCCTTCTCCTTTTCTACCTTATACTGTAATATGCTTGTGCCTCTCTCTCACTTTCTCTCTCCGTAACATACTTCCCTTCCTTCCTTCCTTCCTTCCTTCCTTCCTTCCTTCCTTCCTTCCTTCCTTCCTTCCTTGCTTACCGTAGCCTGTATAATTTTGTGCCTCTCTCGCTCTTTCCTTATTCCTGCTTCCCATACTTCCTTTATATAACTCCTTGGGGTGACGCTTGCGGCTGTCTATAGTAGTAGAAGAAATGAGATTTTGTCGAGCGTTTTCCTGCCAGAGACATAATCAGATGGTAAAAAAAAAAGCGCTGTACTCTCACTTCTTTCTTACATACATGGCAAGCAACTCTTACGTGATCTAGTTCTCCCCTTCCACATATACAGAGAGAGAGAGAGAGAGAGAGAGAGAGAGAGAGAGAGAGAGAGAGAGAGAGAGAGAGAGAGAGAGAGAGAGAGAGAGAGAGAGAGAGAGAGAGAGAGAGAGAGAGAGAGAGAGAGAGAGAGAGAGAGAGAGAGAGAGAGAGAGAGAGAGAGAGAGAGAGAGAGAGAGAGAGAGATTCTTGAAGTCCCTCTTTCCTTCTCTGCCTAGTCGAAAGTGTACTCCAATTAGTGAGTTCTTTGCTTTTGTCACTCCGGCAGACTTTGTTACGAGGTGAAACAAGTCATTGTATGTCCAGCGTTGCCCTGTGTCCCTCCACTCGTCTGTGTGGTTTATGGAACTGTCGCCGATGGGAATTCTCGCCGAAACAACAAACTAGAACTCTCGTCGACGTGAAAATTTTAACCTAACCTGGACAATGGCACCTAATCTAACCTAACTGATCAAGCTAACGATAGTATTTCATCCTTGAATGCAGAAACACGGGTAACACTTGATTAAATGTATATATTGGCTCCTGTAATATCAAGAATTGGAACACTCGACGACGGCGGCGAGAGTTCCGATCGGCGACAGTTCCAAGTACCGTCTGTGTCACGATGTACTTATGTTTTGTGGCGTGTTTGTCTTCATAGTCAATTATTGTCTTGATGTTTTGTCTTCCAGCTTACTTGAATGTATGTATGATAAACAGTGAATTAATTAACCTTCTGTTCTCTCTCTCTTCTCCTCTCATCTCCCTCATCTCTCTCTCTCTCCTCTCCCCTCCTCCCTCTCTCTCTCTCCCGTCTCTTCTCTCCTCTCTCTCTCTCTCTCTCTCTCTCTCTCTCTCTCTCTCTCTCTCTCTCTCTCTCTCTCTCTCTCTCTCTCTCTCTTCACATTCCTTCAGTGTTGCCCGGAGGAATATATCAGCTAATCAGTGTCCTCCTCCTCCTCCTCCTCCTCCTCCTCTCCTCCCTCCTCTTTTGACAGTTGACTCGGTTGGTGTAAGAGGACAGACCATCAGTTTAATTTAATGACATGGGAGGGAAAGATCGAGGGAGGAAAGAGGAGAAGGGAGATTGTGTCCGACAAAATGGTTGAGTGTATTACTGTGTATCGCTCGTCAAACATGGACGTAAATCTCGGGTATTGCAGTGCTGAAACGACCTTAAAGCGAGAGTAGTACGTGCCTGGGGGTGATGATAAGAGAGAGGAGAGAGAGAGGAGAGGATAGAGAGAGAGAGAGAGAGAGAGAGAGAGAGAGAGAGAGAGAGAGAGAGAGAGAGAGGTTGTAACTGCCAAGAAACCAAAACAAAATAGCTAAACTACACAATGTACACTATAGAAATTAATTCTAAGCTTAAAAATTGATGCTGAAAAGAAGGAGAGAGTGGTGTAAAAAGAGGAAGAGGAGACAGACAGACAGACAGACAGACAGACAGACAGACAGACAGGAAGAGGAGACAGACAGACAGACGGGCAGGTAGACAGAAGACAGGAAGAGGAGACAGACAGACAGGAAGAGGAGACAGACAGACAGGAAGAGGAGACAGACAGACAGGAAGAGGAGACAGACAGACAGGAAGAGGAGACAGACAGACAGGAAGAGGAGACAGACAGACAGGAAGAGGAGACAGACAGACAGGAAGAGGAGACAGACAGACAGGAAGAGGAGACAGACAGACGGAAGGAAAAAAGGGGGGACAGACAGACAGGAAGAGGAGACAGCCCAACAGGAAGAGGAGACAGACAGACAGGAAGAGGAGACAGACAGACAGGAAGAGGAGACAGACAGACAGACAGACAGACAGACAGACAGACAGACAGACAGACAGACAGACAGTTAAGTTCAGTCCAGTCCATTTCACATACTAATTCACATACAAATGATAATCGACTAAAGATTCTAGACAGACTGAATAACGAGGTAGACATTCACTCACGAGACAAAAATCTAACGTTACAACTTTTTCATCCTGACTCGAGGATGAACTTTGCAAGAGACAAAGAGAAGCTTTTTTGTCTAATTAACAGAACCAACAATTGACTAGCTGAGTGATGGATCGAATGACTTTTTGTGTGTTTCATCAATACTGCTGGAAGGAGGAGGAGGAGGAGGAGGAGGAGGAGGAGGAGGAGGTGGCGGTGCTAGGGGGGGAAGGAGGAGGAGGGGAGGAGGAGGGGGAGAGAGGGGGGGGGGAGGAGGGAGGAGGAGGAGGAAGGAGGAGGAGGAAGGTTTTAGGGGGAATGGGGTGACAGGGAAGGGAAACAAAATTTGGGCAAAAAAAAAGGAAGTAATGGTTTGTTCGTTAGGGGGGAAAATAGGTAATAAATAGTTATTTTGGGTTTAAAATGTGCTTATTAATATCAATTTAAGTTTTCAAAAAAGTATAGGGTTTGGAAACACAACAAACAAGTTAAAAAAAAAAAAAAAGGAAAAAAAAAAAAAACCCGTTTTAAAAAAAAAAAAAAAAAAAAAGTATTTTGTAATTAATACACGAATTTTATGGCCATTTTTTTTTTTTTTTTTTTTTTTTATCATTTATTTTAGTTACCATTATTAACTATCATTACTACTTTTACTATTCCTATTATGCAGAACAGGTGCCTACGACGTCTATTTAAAAGCCATTAGGGTAATAAATGAGGTGATCATAGTTACGTGATAATTTGCTTCGTGTTAATGAGTCCTTTTTTTTTTTTTTTGGGTTTTGTGTGTGTGTGGTGTGTGTGTGTGTGTGTGTGGTGTGGGTGTGTTGTTGTGTGTGTGTGGTGTGGTGTGTGTGTGTGTGTGGTGTGTGTGTGTGTGTGTGTGTGTGTGGTGTGTGTTGTGTGTGTTGTGTGTGTGTGTGGTGTTTGGTGTTGTGTTTTTTGGTGGTGTGTTGTGTGTTTGTTTGGGGGGGGGGGGGGTGGGGTTTTGTTGGGGGTTTTTTTGGGGTTTTTTTTGTTGTTTGTGGTTTGGGGTTTTGTGTGTGGGGGGTGTTTTGGGGGGTTTTTGGGGTTTTTTTGTTTTTGGGGGTTGTTTTTTTGTTGTTTTGGTTTTGGGTTTTTTTGGCAAGTTTTTATATTCAATTATTATTATTTTGTTAACTTGTTTACACCGGGGAAAAAAACAACAAACCCAAACACACAAAGACCCCTATTTGCAAACATTTTTTTTTTGCCTTTTTACACGGACCCAAAAGGAATTTAATAAAAAAAGTGGTGTTTTTGGGTGTTTCGTGTTTGTGTTTTTAGGAAAAATCGAAAAAATTTAATGTCCCCCCACCTAAGACTTTTTTTAAATCCCCCTAAAAACCCCCATTTAACTGCCGTTCTTAAAAAAGGAAAAACCAGAGGTTTTCCCGGGAGAGCCCTCTTGCCAAGACTTCTTTTCCAAATCATCTTTTATCAAAATTTTGTTTTTTTGGTTTTTTGGGTGGTTGGGGGGTTTTTGGGGGTTTTGTTGGTGTTGTTGTTTAATATTTGGGTTGTTGTTGTTGTGGTGTGTTTTTTGGGGGGCCCGGCCACGCGGTGTGTTTTGTTGTTTTGGGTATTTTTTTTTAGGTTTTGTTGACAGGAGTCGTTACGTTAAGAGCCCATAGATTAAAGAGTGAATAATTTAAACACCCAAACAACAACACAAAAAACGTAATTATCCTTCACTAGTTATGCTAAACACACTTTTTTTTTTAGCCTTTCTCCAAAAACCAGATTGACGTAGAAAGGAGCAGCAACATGTATAAAGGAGGAATAAAACATGTTTACGATCTCTAAAGAACAATACTGAATTATTATTAGAATTACATTACCATAATTGATTTAGCAAAAAAGTGTAATAGTATTGCTATCTAAATACTTTTCCGCATGGTTAGGCTGTTAGTGTGGCTTAAAGGATACGAGGAATAAAGGAATAGACGAAAAATTTGGGCAAACGGGCTTTTGTGTAGACATATTGGCAAATGGGTATGAATGCAAAAAAAATGTGTGTGTGTGTGTGTGTGTGTGTTGGTGTGTGTGTGTGTGTGTGTGTTGTGTTGTGCATAATATCAGAAACAGGCAAGTCGCAAAGTGCCACCCCCCCCCCCCCCCTCACCCCCCCCTTTCATTCCCTAACGCCCCCCCCTCTTTAACCGCCCCCCTCCTCTCCCCTCTTAAAAAACAGCGTCCTTTCATAATTCCAAGCGTTCTTCTGCCTTGGTTTTATGTTCTTGTTCTTTCTTTTTCCCTCAAGGACTCGTCTTTTTTTCTTCATATTTTACTTCTTCCACTTCAAACATTTCTTGCTTCTTTCTTTGCTTTCTTTTCTTTCTTTCTTTCTTCAGATTTTTTTGTTTCTTTCTAATTCGTTTTTCTCAGATTTCTTATTTTTTTATGTTATAGGCTAGTTATTTTATTAGTTTTTATTTTTATTTCTTGTATTTTCTCTCTCTCTCTCTCTCTCTCTCTCCTCTCTCCTCTCCTCTCTCTCTCCTCTCTCTCTCTCTCTCGCTCTCTCTCCTCTCTCGCCGCTCTCGCTCTCGCTCTCGTCTTTCCTCTCGCTCTCGCTGCTCTCGCTCTTCGCTCTCTCGCTCCTCTCGCTCGCTCTGCTCTCGCTCTCTCTCCTCTCTCTTCTCGTCTCTCGAACCTCCTTGCATCTCTTCTTGCTTCTCTCTCTATTGCTCCTCTCGCTCTCCTTCGCTCTTGCTCTTCCTCTCTCCTCTCTACTCCGTCTCGTCTCTCTATCTCTCTCTCTCTCTCTCTCTCCTCTCTCTTCTCTCTCTCTCGTCTCTCTCTCTCGCTTCTCGCTCTCGCTCTCTCCTCTCTCTCCTCTCTCCTCTCCCTCTCTCTCTCTCTTCATCTCTCTTCTTCTCTTTCTCTCTCATTTCTTCTCTCTCTCTCTCTCTCTCTCTATCATCGTACATTAAAAAAAGAATCTATTTGCATTCTTTCATAAACTTAGCTTTCATTTTGGCTTATAATGAGGCAAAACTTTTCTCTACCTATAAGTTTTGACCCATTTTTTCCATTTTATAGTTAGTCTAGTTATTATATTTATCCGTTTTTATTTCTCTGTATTTTAGCATCGTATATATAGAGAGAGAGATGAAAATACATACTCAGATTCTGTAGTAAACTTATCTTTCATATTAACTTATAATCATTTGTAATACTTTTTTCTACATATAAGTTTTGACCCATTTTTTCCATGCTATTAAATTACCTTTTCGCCTGCAATTTAGAACACATTTCTCATTTCCCGTCTGTTGATATGGTCACTACGTTTTTTTTCTTCCATCTTTTCTTAACAACTTTTTGAATCACCTAACAGACACGCCATTTCTCCTCGCGCCTCCATAAAAGTCTATCACACATCCCTGACATATATTTACCTTCTGCAATCTTGAATATCTCATTGACGATGCATCTTTTTCCTTACATTTTATAGCTTCATTAACTCATCCGTCCTGCCATCCTATCTTTCCCTACCTCCTTTTAAACTCAGACTACTTTATCTTCCACTTACTCGACTGGCATACATTTTATCCTGTTATCACAAGATCAGTTATTTTCTGTACTCTATATCAGACTCTCTCTCTCTCTCTCTTCTTCCCCCTCTCTTCTCTCTCTCTTCCTTCTCTCCCCCCTTTCTCTCTCTCTCTCTCTCTCTCTCTCTCTCTCTCACATACTTTACTCGTATACTTCCTCCTACTTTCACGAGACCAGCTCTTTTCTGTACCCTATATCAGTCCTTTCGCCTTGCCCTTGCATATTTAATATCCCTGTAGTGTATCAGAACGAGTAGGTGGCGTCTGGTCTCTCTTTGGTTCTCTGGTCGGGCAGTGTGGAGTTTAGCCCACTGACCTAGCAGCGGCGGCAGGCAGGCAGGGGTGCAGGAAGTTTGGTTAAAGGTGAGTACTCGAGCCACCACTGTGGGGAGAGAGAGAGAGAGAGAGAGAGAGAGAGAGAGAGAGAGAAGAGAGAGGAGAGAGAGAGAGAGAGAGAGAGGAGAGGAGAGGAGAGAAGGAAGAGGAGAGAGAGAGAGAGAGAGGAGAGGAGAGAGAAGAAGGAGAGAGAGAGAGAGAGAGAGAGAGATCCTGTATATATCCTGTCTTGTTATTAATACATAATAATCATGTTTTGTAATTTTTACAAAGATGTCACCAATGCTAAGGCTAATGACAAAAAATATATAAACTATTTATACTGAAAGGGGCCTGTAAAAATGCTACCATTAACGGGCCCAGCCAGGTTAAATGACTTCTATATATCTATATATAAACGCATTTTTTTTTTCTGATGGCAATAAACTTCTCTGAATTTGAGAGAGAGAGAGAGAGAGAGAGAGAGAGAGAGAGAGAGAGAGGAGAGAAGAGAGAGAGAGAGATGAGAGAGAGAGAGAGAGAAGAGCAGAGAGAGAGGGGAGAGAGAGAGAGAGATGAGGGAGGAAGAGAGAGAGAAGAGAGAGGAGAGAGAGAGAGAGAGAGAGAGAAGAGAGAGGGGAGAATAAGAGGAGAGGTAGGAAAGTACAGTAGTAATAGTATCTTGTGGTGTCACAGAACAGAGAGAGAGAGGAGAGAGAAGAGAGAGAGAGAGAGAGAGAGAGAGAGAGGAGAGAGAGAGAGGAGAGAGAGAGAGAGAAGAGAGAGGAGAGAGAGAGAGAGAGAGAGAGAGAGAGGAGAGAGAGAGAGGAAAGGAGAGAGAGAGAGAGGGAAGAGGATGAAGAAGGAGGAAGACGGAAAGTAGAACAGTAGAAATGAGAAGAGAGAGAGAGAGAAGAGGAGAGAGAGGAGAGAGAGAGAGAGAGAACAGAGAGAGAGTGATGTAGGAGAGAGAGAGAAGAAGGAGAAAGGAGAAGAGAGAGGGGAGGAGAGAGAGAGAGAGAGAGCTTTAACACGACCACTGTCTTGTCAGCTCATCGCGTTATAAAGGAAAGGAAATCAATCTATCTTTTAAATGCCTTTATCGACATCAATATTAAATGACACTTATTTTTTTTCTTCTGTCGTCATCTATTATTGTTCTATGTCTCATCGATTTTACTGAACTTTACCATTGTGTCATCTCTCTCTCTCTCTCTCTCGCTCTCTCTCTCTCTCTCCTCTCTCTCTCTCTCGCTCTCTCTCTCTCTCTCTCTCTCTCATCTCTCATCTCTCTCTCTCTCCTCTCTCTCTCTCTCTCTCTCTCTCTCTCAGTTCTTTTTCTCCTGTTTCACGTTTTTG
>JACEEZ010018531.1:40000-50000 GCA_016584305.1 Chionoecetes opilio
TTTGGAGGCAGGCCGGACCAATTAAGTCAGACCTGGATCAGCGGGAAGCAGAGAGAGAGACCGTCTTTGGATCGATCTGCGAGGTAGATTCATTTGAGAGAGAGAGAGAGAGAGAGAGAGAGAGAGAGAGAGAGAGAGAGAGAGAGAGAGAGAGAGAGAGAGAGAGAGAGAGAGAGAGAGAGAGAGAGAGAGAGAGAGAGAGAGCATTTCTTGAAGACTAATGACGGTAAAACGAGAGGAAAAACGGGAGAGGAAAGAGAGGGAAAGAGGAAGAAGAGGAGTGCGTTGTAGATGACAGATGCTGCAGGTAATAAAAAAGGGGAAAAAATGATGTGAGAGACGCTAGGGGGCACAAGGGGAAGGAAACCTGAGGGGAAAAAAACGAAAAACTCTCGAGAGGCTAAGTAAAAAAAATGTTTGAGATTCCCCCTTCGATCTTCCCTCTGGATTTTTTTGTGTTTGTCGTTTGTTAGGGATCGGAAAGTGGCGGTGACGCAGGAGGAGGAGAGGAAGGGAGGGACGGGAGGAGAAGGAGAGGAAGGGAGGGACGGGAGGAGAAGGAGGGAAGGGAAGGAGGGACGGGGACAAGGAGAAGAGACGGGAGGAGGAAAGGAAGAGAGGGAGGGACGGGAGGATGAGGGAAGGTAGAGTAGGTAAGGCCGGGAGGACAAGGAAAGGTAGTAGCAAGGGCGGGAGGACAAAATATGGTAGTAGATAAGACAGTTGCCAAGAGCGGGAGGACAAGAAATGGAGAGGGACGGGAGGATAAGGGAAGCAGGAAACAAGAGCGTGAAGACAAGAAGAAAAGGAAGGAACAAAGCTTTAAAACAGAGCAGGGAGACAGGTAGGAAGGAGGAAAGCTTTGAGCAGGAAGACAGGAAGGAAGGAGGAAAGCTTTAAACAGGAGTAGGAAGACAGGAAGGAGGAAAGCTTTAAAACAGGAGTAGGAAAACAGGAAGGAAGGAGGAAAGCTTTAAACAGGAGCAGGAAGACAGGAAAAAGGAAAGCTTTAAACAGGAGCAGGAAGACAGGGAAGAAGAAGGAAAGCTTTAAACAGGAGCAGGAAGACAGGAAGGAAGGAGGAAAGCTTTAAACAGGAGCAGGAAGACAGGAAGGAGGAAAGCTTTAAACAGGAGTAAGAAGACAGGTAGGAAAAAGGAAAGCTTTAAACAGGAGCAGGAAGACAGGAAGGAAGGAGGAAAGCTTTAAACAGGAGCAGGAAGACAGGAAGGAAGGAGGAAAGCTTTGAGCAGGAGGACAGGAAGGGAATAGCAAAGAGTCAATATCTTCTTCACGAGGGAAACGACACAGATGGTGATGGATGCGCCGCTCCTAAGTGAAGGATGCGCCGCTCCTAAGTGAAGGATGAAGTGTGGTCGATGCGCTGCGGCGAGGCGGGAGAAAGAGAGAGAGGCAGAGAGAGAGGCAGAGAGGGAGGCAGAGAGAGAGGCAGAGAGAAAGGCAGAGAGGGAGGCAGAGAGGGAGGCAGAGAGGGAGGCAGAGAGAGAGAGAGAGAGAGAGAGAAAGAGAGGCAGAGAGAGAGAGAGAGAGAGAGAGAGAGAGGAGAGAGAGAGAGAGAGAGAGAGAGAAAGTGGCATTCGAGTGGCATTCGAGGATTCGAGTGGGTATTGAAGGTTCTGTGCAGCAACGGCGGTGAGTGGCTGAGAGTGGCTTGCTGCAGCCGCTACCACCTGCCTCCGCACACAAACACACACACACACACACACGCACACACGCACACACACACACACACACACACACACACACACACACAACACACACACACGCACACGCACACGCACACACACGCACACACACACACACACACACACGTCAAGCCTTCGGTAAACATGCATTTGCAATTCCTGACGCAAAGCTTAAAGACGTCACCATAATAGGAAATGACTCAAATCAGGACGTCACCATCGATCAAAAAATTTCCTGTGTACTTCTTACATATAATATACCCAAAAAATATGTGTTTTTTCTTGCACATATTACCCCAAAAAGTCTGTATTTCTTCTTACATAGAATATACAACAAAAAAAAGAACACGAGTTAACAGGATAAGTTAACATCACCGTTTGTTTATTTTCCTAATTTCCATAAGTTCCGTCCTGCCTCCGCTTCTTCGCCCATTACCTTTATTTTTCAATGTCGCCTAACAAACATTGGGTATCACTAGTTTAATAATTTCATGAATAAGTTAACATCATATTTTATTTTCTCATTTCCATAAGTTGCATCCTGCCTCCGCTTTTTCTCCACTTTCCTTTATTAGTAAATGTCACATAACAAATTTTTAGATATCAACAAGTTTAATAGTTTCATGTTTTTAGTTTAATACTTTCATTTAATAATATCATGCCACGTGTTCCCCTGAGGCTCCCATAACACACACATGCCGCCCCATTAAGCCCGGGCCGCAGCAACACCCGGAGCACATATGGTGAATGGGCACTCCCGCTCCTCCCATGAGACACATCACACACACATGGGGTCCCTGAACGCACATTAAACCCTCATGTTACAAAAAATACATGTTAATTATGGTGCACATGAGAACATAGTAACTTATGACGCACAATATAGACGCACATGTTATCTAGAACGCATTATGAAGACGTATATTTCATCTAGAACGCATATTAAGACGTATATTTCATCTAGAACGCATATTAAGACGTATATTTCATCTAGAACGCATATGAAGACTTGTATTTCATCTAGTAGAACGCATATTAAGACTTATATTTCATCTAGAACGCATATTAAGACGTATATTTAATTTAGAACGCATATTAAGACGTATATTTCATCTAGAACGCATATTTAAACTTATATTTCATCTAGAACGCATATTAAGACGTATATTTCATCTAGAACGCATATTAAGACGTATATTTAATCTAGAACGCATATTAAGACGTATATTTAATTTAGAACGCATATTAAGACGTATATTTCATCTAGAACGCATATTTAAACTTATATTTCATCTAGAACGCATATTAAGACGTATATTTCATCTAGAACGCATATTAAGACGAATATTTCATTTAGAACGCATATTAAGACGTATATTTCATCTAGAACGCATATTAAGACGAATATTTCATTTAGAACGCATATTAAGACGTATATTTCATCTAGAACGCATATTAAGACGAATATTTCATTTAGAACGCATATTAAGACGTATATTTCATTTAGAACGCATATTAAGACGTATATTTCATCTAGAACGCATATTAAGACGTATATTTCATCTAGAACGCATATTAAGACGAATATTTCATTTAGAACGCATATTAAGACGTATATTTCATTTAGAACGCATATTAAGACGTATATTTCATTTAGAACGCTATTAAGACGAATATGTTCATTAGAACGCAATTAAGACGTATATTTCATCTAGAACGCATATTAAGACGAATATTTCATTTAGAACGCATATTAAGACGTATATTTCATCTAGAACGCATATTAAGACGTATATTTCATTTAGAACGCATATTAAGACGTATATTTCATCTAGAACGCATATTAAGACGTATATTTCATTTAGAACGCATATTAAGACGTATATTTCATTTAGAACGCATATTAAGACGAATATTTCATTTAGAACGCATATTAAGACGTATATTTCATCTAGAACGCATATTAAGACGAATATTTCATTTAGAACGCATATTAAGACGTATATTTCATCTAGAACGCATATTTAGACGAATATTTTCATTTAGAACGCATATTAAGACGTTATATTTCATCTAGAACGCATATTAAGACGTATATTTCATTTAGAACGCATATGAAGACGTATATTTCATCTAGAACGCATATTAAGACGTAATATTCATTTAGAACGCAATATTAGAGACGTATATTCATTTAGAACGCATATTAAGACGTAGTATTTATCTAGAACGCATATTAAGACGTATATTTCATTTAGAAACGCAAATTAGAGACGTTATATTCATTTAGAACGCATATTAAGACGTATATTTCATTTAGAACGCATATTAAGACGAATTTTCATTATTTAGAAACGATATTAAGACGTATATTTCATATAGAACGAATATTAAGACGAATATTTCATTTAGAAACGCATATTAAGACGTATAGTGTCACTAGAACGATATTAAGACGTATATTTCATCTAGAACGCATATTAAGACGTATATTTCATCTAGAACGCATATTAAGACGTATATTTCATCTAGAACGCATATTAAGACGTATATTTCATCTAGAACGCGTATAAGACGTATATTTCATCTAGAACGCATATGAAGACGTAATACTTTCATCTAGAACGCATATGGAGACGTATATTTCATCTAGAACGCATATTAAGACGCATGTTTTATCTACAACGCATAATAAGACGTCTATTTTTTTTTACCTAGAACGCACAATAGAGACGCATTATTTATTTAGAACGCACATAAAGACGTACTTACATGCTTTTCAGAACGTACATAAGGTCTACGTACTTTTTATTATTTTTACTTTTCAAAGGACTGCTCAAGGGCAAAAAAAAGTTACAAAGAAGCCCGCCCGTCCCTATAAAGAAGACAGTCAGAGATTGCAGAAAGGGGGATGGGCCAGTTTAGTTTGGAAATATTTTTTTTTCGGGAATAGTATATGTATTTATATTCCAGGACGCATACAAAGACGTAAATCCATGTTTTCCAGAGCGTCCTTGTAGTATTCCAGGGTTTTCCAGAGCGTCCTTGTAGTATTCCAGGGATTTTCCAAAGCGTCCTTGTAGTATTCCAGGGATATTCCAGAGCGTCCTTGTAATATTCCAGGGATATTCCAGAGCGTCCTTGTAGTATTCCAGGGATTTTCCAGAGCGTCCTTGTAGTATTCCAGGGATTTTCCAGAGCGTCCTTGTAGTATTCCAGGGATTTTCCAGAGCGTCCTTGTAGTATTCCAGGGATATTCCAGAGCGTCCTTGTAGTATTCCAGGGATTTTCCAGAGCGTCCTTGTAGTATTCCAGGGATATTCCAGAGCGTCCTTGTAGTATTCCATGAATATTCCAGAGCGTCCTTGTAGTATTCCATGGATATTCCAGAGCGTCCTTGTAGTATTCCATGGATATTCCAGAGCGTCCTTGTAGTATTCCAGGGATATTCCAGAGCGTCCTTGTAGTATTCCAGGGATTTTCCAGAGCGTCCTTGTAGTATTCCAGGGATATTCCAGAGCGTCCTTGTAGTATTCCAGGGATTTCCAGGCGTCCTGTAGATTCCAGATTTTCCAGAGCGTCCTTGTAGTATTCCAGGGATATCCAGAGCGTCCTTGTAGTATTCCAGGGATATTCCAGAGCGTCCTTGTAGTATTCCAGGGATATTCCAGAGCGTCCTTGTAGTATTCCAGGGATATTCCAGAGCGTCCTTGTAGTATTCCAGGGATATTCCAGAGCGTCCGTCAGAAGTACAGTAGTGAAAGGTGTTGCTCTGTCATATTAACACCTACGAAGGGAGAGCGAGTTATCTAAAAAGGGAGTCAGAGAGGGGAGAAAAGGGGAAGTTAATGGAAATATGGATCAAGAAGTATGAGGGGAGACAGATTTATGAGTGGCCACATAGAGACATGCTACACTAAAAATACTCCCCTCACTATTCTCCCCTTATTTTATTTCACCTCGAATCCATTACCACTTGTCACTTCCCTCTTTTTCCCCTCTTACCCTCCTTTTACACACGTACACAAGGGGAAAGGGGGAAAGGGTGCTCAGGTGGGGTGAGGGTAGTCTATGGGTGTTGTGTAAACGAGGCTACGTTTCCCCCTTTTGTTCCCCTCGTTTTCCCCTCCTCATTACCCTCCAGCACCTGTGTGTACGAGTGTGTGAGGAGGCGACTAAGTAGGTACTAACGTTAATTAAGAAAGGGATAGATGGGACAGGGAGACGATGGCTAAGGAAAGGAAGAACACACGCACACGCACACGCACACGCACACGCACACGCACACGCACACACACGCACACACACACGCACACACACACACACTACAACTAACGACGTGTCAGGGATAACTTCACTCTGCCAAAAATATCTGGCTGAGTGTCGAATAATCTAAGTGACAAGGAGACAGATAGGTAGGGGAGGCTGAGAGAGAGAGAGAGAGAGAGAGAGAGAGAGAGAGAGAGAGAGAGAGAGAGAGAGAGAGAGAGAGAGAGAGAGAGAGAGAGAGAGAGAGAGAGAGAGAGAGAGAGAGAGAGAGAGGACACAAGAATACGAACGAAAGCTACGGAGAAACAGACAGAAACGAGAGAAAGACAAAATGAAAATAACAACTGACGTAAATTTTGGGAGTGCAATATAGACGAGCCTCGTTACGGGTATGAAGAGCGACAGGGAAGAGGGGAAGACTGCAAAAGGGGAACGGAGGAGGATGAAGGGGAAATGGAAAAGGGAATAAAAATGAATAAGGGGGAGTGATGTCTGAGGGGAATTGGAAGGGAAACACAAGAAGAAGAGGAGGAAGAGGGATGTTGATGTAAACTGAAGCTGCCTTTAAGTTACCCTTGGGAGTTACGAGACGTGGCAACATTACCTGTGTACGAGGAGGAGGGAGAGGAAGAGGAAGAGGAGGAGGAGGAGGAGGAGGAGGAAGAGGAGGAGGAAGAGGAAGAGGAAGAGGAGGAGGGAGGAGGGGAGGATGAGGAGGGAGGAGGAGGGAAGGAGGAGAAGAGGAAAGGAGAGGGAGGATAGTCGAGGGGAGAAGTGGAGGATGTTGGGAGAGAAGGATGAGAAGGGAGGGGAGGAAGGAAGGAGGAGGTGGGGGGTTGTAGGAGAAGGGGGGAGGACAAGAAGGGGGGAGGGGAGGGAGGAAGGGTTGAAGGAGGATAGGGGGAAGGAAGAAGAGGGGAGGGTTGTAGGGAAGGAGAGAGTAGTGGAAGATAGGGGAGGTTTTGATCATCCTCGACGTGGAACATGGCCGCTCTCCCATTGACGATATGGTGGAGAAATTCTCTCTCTCTCTCTCTCTCTCTCTCTCTCTCTCTCTCTCCTCTCTCTCTCTCTTCTTTATGTCTTTTTCTGTCTCCCAGTCTGTCTGTCTCTTTCTGTCTGTTTGTCTCTCTTTTTCACTGTCTTTCTGTCTGTCTGTCTCTCTCTCTCTCTGTTAATCTGTCTCTTTATGCCTGTCTATCTCTGTCTCTTTGTGTGTCTCTCTGTTTATATGTCTCTCTCTCTCTCTCTCTCTCTCTCTCTCTCTCTCTCTCTCTCTCTCTCTCTCTCTCTCTCTCTCTCTCTCTCTCTCTCGAAGGATGGAAGAGGAGGAGGGAAGATGAAAGAAGATAATAGGAGGTGTAGTAGTAGGAGGAGGAGGGAGGAAGAAGAGGAGGAGGAAGAAGAAGAGGAGGAGGAGGATCTGAAAATTTGTAATCTCGATCTCTTCCTTTTCTCATATCTTTCCAGGGATTTTTTTTTCTTCAACTTTCTAAGGGTATTTTTTTTTCTATTTTATTTTGGAACACATTTTCTTGCGGCGTTTTTTCTCTCGTTTCCATGTTGTTTTTTTTTTTCTTTTATGTTTTAATATTTTTCTCGCTCTTTATTTTTTTATTTTTGACTTTTTTCTCATGTTTTCTATTCTTCAATGTTTTCCTGTGCTTGTATTCCTTTCCTTCCCTTCTTTTCTTTCCTACGCGATCTAATATTTTCCTATTTTCCCATGTTATTTTTTCATCACATTTCCATTACCAATCTTTCATTTCATTTCCTCTATCATCTTTTTATCAATATATATTTTTCCACCCTATTTTCTCGTCCACTTCCGTCGAGTCATCGTAGTCTATTTTCAATTTCCGTTCCATCTCTTCGCCTCTTCTTAAGTAATTTTGTACTTTTTACCTCCGCCAACGAAGTTGGAGGGGTTATGTTTTCACCCCGATCTGTCTGTCTGTGCCTGTCTGTGCCTGTCTGTTTGTTAGTGTACAGGATTTCTCAAAACGTTACCAATAGATTTGGACCAAACTCAGTATACCAAGTCTATTTGGATAAGGAAGAACTGATTTAATTTTGGATGAAATCTATGACAACTGTTGCCATGGCAACCAAATGATGAAATATTCGGCGGAGGTATGCGCTCATACTGAGTGCATAATATATATATATATATATATATATATATATATATATAGATATATAATATATATATATATATAATATATATATAATATATATAAAATCACAACTGTTGCCATAGCAACCAATTGATGAAATATTCGGGCGGAGGTATGCGCTCTACTGAGTGCCCCCCCCTAGTTTTATTATGGTTCTGAGTAATTTCCGCTTTTCTGTCCACGTTCCCCGTCCCTATCCTCCTTCTTCTCTCTTCTCTCTCTCTCTCTCTCTATCTCTCTCTCTCTCTATCGCTCTCTCTCTCTCTCTCTCTCCTCTCTCTCTCTCTCTCTCTCTTCTAATCTCTCTCTCTCTCTCTCTCTTTCAGCTCTCTTCTCTCTCTCACCTCTTTCTGTCATAATTTGCTGCTTATCATTAACTTTTATCAGCTTCTATTTTTATCTTTATTTTCTTTCATGTTTATATTTAAAAATCTTATCTAAGTCTGTATTTATTTTATCTATCAACACTATACGTATTTCTTTCCATCTGATTTTTCACACTAAAAAATAATACAGATCTCAATGCCTCATTAGTCCTTCTCTCTATCTCTCTCTTTATCTCTTTCTTCCCTATTTTTTTTCTCTTCTCTTTATTTTCCTTTCTCATTACTCGAATATTTACCTTTTTATTTTTATTTTCACATTTTTTCATATTATTGAGAGAGAGCGAGGGAGCGAGGTAACGTAGTACTCTTTTTGGCTTCACCTCTCTCTCTCTCTCTCTCTCTCTCTCTCTCTCTCTCTCTCTCTCTCTCTCTCTCTCTCTCTCTCTCTCTCTCTCTCTCTCTCTCTCTCTCTCATAGTAATGCCAGCTTTCCCAGGACACACACACAAACACAGACGCGAGGTAATAAGGTTAGCTCTCCCCTGATCGATTGCCAAGCTGATGAGCCGAATGTAAATATGAAATTCGGGAAAAACACTGAGCCTAGTTTGTTTTGATGTGGAGACGGGAGGGAATGGAGGAGAAGGGAGGGAGGGAGGGGAAGGGAAAGGGAAAGGAAGGGAGAGCTGGAAGAGAGGGAGAGAAGAGGAAAGGAAGAGGAGAGAAAGGGAAGTTTAGGAGGGAAGGAAAGGGAAGGAAGGGAAGGGGGAGGGAAGGCAAGGGAATAGAAGGGAAGGGAAGGAGAGGCAGGGAAGGAAATAGGAGGGTTGGTTGGAAGGGAAAGGGAGAGGGAGGGAAGGGAAGGAGAGAAGAGAGAAATGAATGAGGAATGGAGGGAAGGGAAGGGAAGGAAGGGAGGAGAGGGAGGTATGTCTGCATTAATGATGAGAGAGGGGAAATAGGAGGAAGGGAGAGAGAGAGAGAGAGAGAGAGAGAGAGAGAGAGAGAGAGAGAGAGAGAGAGAGAGAGAGAGAGAGAGAGAGAGAGAGAGAGAGAGAGAGAGAGAGAGAGAGAGAGAGAGAGAGAGAGAGACGAGAGAGAGAGAGAGAGAGAGAGAGAGAGAGAGGAAGGAAGATAGGAATATGGCATTAAGAGACAGAGAAACAGATAGACACAAATTGATAGTCAAACAAAAGGAAAGATTTAAAGTAATGTTAGAAAGTATACGAATAAATGAATAAAAGAATAAAGGTAAAAAAGGTTGAAAAAGAAAGTTCAGAATGAGTGAGGCGTTAATGGAAGAATTGAAGAGAGGAAAAAAAAGGCGGCAACGAAATTTAGCTCTTTGGAAATTCTCTCTCGTTCGGGGCTTTTAATTATCTGAAGGAACGGCGGGCGTCTCTTGCTCCTCTTTTCACTGTTTAAATCTTCTATCTCAGTATCTTTAAATAGGCACCATTAGTGGGTGTCTATCTCTTTCTCTCTCTCTCTCTCTCTCTCTCTGTCTCTCTCTCTGTCTCTAT
>JACEEZ010018531.1:55000-85000 GCA_016584305.1 Chionoecetes opilio
TTCACTCCCTCCTTTGACGCGCATGAAAATAATACGAGTCACCCAGCGTCACTAAAGGTCATTCTATAAGGCGAAAACACTTACACAGCGTCCTTCGTGAATATCAAAGGAGTCTATTTTTGGCTCTTATGTCACGAAAAATGGGAGTTGTGTAGGGGGGGCAGGGGGCGTAGCGTGTGTGTGTGTGTGTGCGTAGGTGGGGGGCGTCTTGTGTTTGGGGGCGGGGGCGGGGGGAGGGGTAAAGGGGGTAAGGGGGGGCGTAGGTGAGTCATACTGAACGCCTCTGACTGTGTGTTTGGGGGTTCTGGGAAGGTTGACGCGGCGTGGTCCAGGTGTATGTGTGTGTGTGTGTGTGTGTGTGTGTGTGTGTGTGTGTGTGTGTGTGTGTGTGAGTGAGGGTTGGTTGGTCAGTCCTCGGCCACTCCTCTCCTCTGACGCCTCTCAAGCGGTCCTGACTCCTTCCTCCTGCCTGCCGCTGTCCCGTCTCTCTTTCCCGCGGGTTTTGGTGCCTCGTGTCCCTCCTTCAGCGTCGCCTACAGAAGTGTTAAGTGTCTTTTTTATGTTTGTATAAGTTAGAGAGGATGGTATTCCAGTTTTTTTTTCTAAGGGTTTATTGTGAAGTAATGTTTTAGATAGATTTGCTGAAGGGTTAGTGTTGTTTTTTTGTCTGTAAGTTAGTGGAGAGCCTTGCATTGTTTTTGTTTTTTAGGGTCATATTATTGTAGGCAGGTCCTTCAATATATATTTTTTAAAGTTTTTAGTATTTGTTATAGTGTTCCCTTATTTATCTTCATAGGAGTTTGGTATTTCTCCTTTCTCCCTTTTTTTTTGTACTGTTCCTCAGCCCATTTTCATTTTTTTTTTTTTTTTTTTTATCAAATTTGGGATCTAAACTTTTTATCTTGTGATTTGATTTCCAACTTGTAAATACGTAGCCACCGGGATGGATATATCCTCTATTGCATATTCAGCATGGCCTTTTCAGTCCTTCACTCCACCGTATTTTTTCCTCATAGATATTTGATGCTATTTCTATGTTTAGAGTCCTTGCTTATTTTTGTACATCCTCCCCTGCCTCGCCAGTGATTGAATACGAGTAGTATATTGGGGGAGGACTTATTTTTGCTTTCCTATGAGGGCAATGCTCCAGTTTCATCGTTAAGTGAGTGAAAGCGACAAGAATGGGTAATCGTATTTTCAAAGTCTGTAAGAGTTTTATGTACGTACTTCCACGGTATTCCTCTCGGTACCACGGAGGTTTTGGCCTTTAGGTTAGGCTAGGTTAGGTTGAGGTTAGGTTAGGCTAGGGTTAGGCTAGGTTAGTTAGTTAGGTTAGGTTAGGTTAGGTTAGGTTGAGGTTAAGTTAGGTTAAGGTTAGGCTAGGTTAGGTTAAGGTTAGGCTGAGGTTAGGTTGAGGTTAGGTTGAGGTTAGGTTAGGTTAAGGTTAGGCTAGGTTAGGTTAAGGTTAGGTTGAGGTTAGGTTGAGGTTAGGTTGAGGTTAGGTTGAGTTTTTTTTAGACACCTAAGATTAGTGAGACGGTTAGTTTTTTGCCCGTGACCAAAACGTCTGTGGCCAAAAGGTCCTACATCCATTCCTCTCTGCGCGATGGGTTATAATATCGCCTTCAGAATAAACGTCATTCGCTTACACAGTTAAATGATGATTGGATAAATGCAGCTGTATAAATAGTGAAAGCAAATGTATTGACAGAAATACACGAGGCATGCTCATATCTAATGTACTACAAGCTCTCTCTCTCTCTCTCTCTCTCTCTCTCTCTCTCTCTCTCTCTCTCTCCTCTTCTCTCTCTCTCTCTCTCCTCTCTCTCTCTTCTCTCTCTCTCTCTCTCTCTTTTCTCTCTCTCTCTCTCTCTCTCTCCTCTCTCTCTCTCTCTCTTCTCCTCTCTCTTCTCTCTCGTCTCTCTCTCTTCTCTCTCCCTCTCCTTCTCTCTCTCTCTCTCTCTCTCCTCTCTCTCTCTCTCTCTCCTCTCTCTCTCTCTCTCTCCATTCCACCTTCCCCTTCCAAACTCCACATCACCACACTCACACACACACATACCACCACACACACACACACACACACACAACCCACCCACATACACACACACCACACAACACACACACACCACACACACACACAGCACAAACACACACACACAACACACACACCCCATACACACGCCTTCGATACACGCTGCCCCTACCTCAATAATGCATAGTGGAAGGGGGAGGGAGAATGGCAGGTCAAAACAACCCATACGGAACCCTGGAATAGGCGAACCCTCTCTACCTTTCCCTTTTCCTCTCCCTCCTCTTACCTCTTCCCTTCCCCCCTCCCCTGCCCCCCTCTCCTTCCTCTCCATGCCCCCCTTCCCTCTTCCCTTTCCCCTTCCCTTCCCCTCTCCCCTTCCCTTCTCCTTTCGGGAATATTGATTTTACAGTGGACGTTGAACTTGGACGTTGATTGTACGGTCGCCTGTGTTTTTGTTATAGGTTGTGGTGGTGGTTGTGGTGTAAGGAAGGGGGGAAGGCAGTTTTATTTTGTGGAGAGATTCTTGGTTGCTATGTGAATAATTGTTAGGTATTGGTTGAGGATGCAAGTGTGTATTGAATCGCTATTGAGTGGTATAGATATAGAGAGAGTGACACTAGTTGTAGTCGTAGGAAAAATGGACTTCGTAACAGTACGTAGTAGTAGTAGTGATATCGTAAAGGTAACACCACCAACACCAACAACATTACTATTATCATTTCATCAATAATGACCGTACATCAATAACACCCATGAATAACATAGATAACAACAATAACAATAACACTAGGTACAAAAAACAAGTCATAATAACAACTTAGATACAGTACCACCAATAACAACTACATCAATAACAGAAACAACAGCATCTCATAACAACCTAGATACAGTACCACCAATAACAACTACATCAATAACAGAAACAACAGCATTCATAACAACAACCTAGATACAGTACCACCAATAACAACTGCATCAATAACAGAAACAACAACCTTCCTAACAACAACAACAGTGCGAGTAGTAGCAGTAGTGGCAGCAATATCAGCAACAGTAGTAGTAGCAGTAGTGCAGCAGCAATATCAGCAACAGTAGTAGTAGCAATAGTGGCAGCAATATCAGCAACAGTAGTAGTGGTGGACGGTCGCTTTGAGCACGAGTATTTCTGTTACTAATGGGAGGCGTGGGCGTAATGACTTCTGGTTCGTGGTAACAGAAGTGAAGTGCTGCTACTGAAGTGTCGTGAAGTGAACTGCTGCTACTGCTGAAGTGAAGTGAACTGCTGCTACTGAAGTGTCGTGAAATGAACTGCTGCTGCATACTGAAGTGTCGTGAAGGGAACTGCTGGTACTGAAGTGTCGTGAACTACTGCTACTGAAGTGTCGTGAAGTGAACTGCTGCTACTGAAGTGTCGTGAACTGCTGCTACTGCTGAAGTGAACTGCTGCTACTGAAGTGTCGTGAAGTGAACTGCTGCTACTGCTGAAGTGAACTACTGCTACTGAAGTGTCGTGAAGTGGACCGCTGCTACTGAAGTGTCGTGAAGTGAACTGCTACTACTGCTGAAGTGAAGTGTACTGCTACTGAAGTGTCGTGAAGTGAACATAATAGGGACTGGCAACTAGGTAAGCGGGCTTATAAATGCTTTTTTTTTTTTTTACCTTGTCCAGTCCTTTGTGATGTCAAAAAAGAAGTGTCGTCGCTACTGAAATGTCGTGAAGAGAAGTGAACTGCTACTGTCGTGAGTTAGGAGCGTGACCTGCCGCGATATCAGCCACAGTATCACGATTATGGACTCCCAGAAATATAAAGGAAAAAATGGGCGACCAAAAAAAAGAAAAAAGCTAAATTAGACTTCCATAAAGAGTGAATTGCGAGCAGCGTGCGAGCGAAGGTGAGGCGAAGGTCGTGGGCTCGTTAAAGGTATATAATTGCCGGTGTAATCACGAGAGAGAGAGAGAGAGAGAGAGAGAGAGAGAGAGAGAGAGAGAGAGAGAGAGAGAGAGAGAGAGAGAGAGGCTTAACATAGACAAAAAAGAAGAAATTCGGCTTCGTAATGTACTACAAAAAACATCATTTACCAAAATAAAAAGCTAGTTTGTGACAATAATGATCAAAAGTTGTTCTCGCTCCCTCCCTTCTCTCTCTCTGTCTGTCTGTCTGTCTGTCTGTCTGTCTGTCTGTCTGTCTGTCTGTCTGTCTGTCTGTCTGTCTGTCTGTCTGTCTGTCTGTCTGTCTGTCTGTCTGTCTGTCTGTCTGTCTGTCTGTCTGTCTGTCTGTCTGTCTGTCTGTCTGTCTGTCTGTCTCTGTCTGTCTGTCTGTCTGTCTGTCCTGTCTGTCCCTGTCTGTCTGTCTGTCTGTCGTCTGTCTGTCTGTCTGTTGTCCCGTTCTGTCTGTCTGTCTGTCTGTCTGTCTTCTGTCCTGCTGTCTGTCTGTCTGTCTGTCTGTCTGTCTGTCTCCCATCAAAACCGAAAGATACACACAGGAAAAAGAAAATGATTTGCAAACAGAAAAGATATCGGGTTTCCAAAAAAAAGAAGAGAGCGTCGCCTCGGAAATGAACAGGAGAGAAATGAGGAAGAAAAAACGAGGGGAAATATTTGAAGAGATATGAGGGCTTTTGAGAAGAGGGGAAAATTAGAATCAGAATCTAATGAAAAAAGGGAAGAGAGAAGAGAGAGACAGATGAGCGAGAGAAGAGAGAGAGAAGAGGAAGAGAGCGCGAAAGAGAGAGAGAGAATAGAGAGCAGAAGAGCGAGAGTAAGAGTTGATATATAGGATGAGGAACTATTTGGGCATTTTATCGGAGTTCTCTCTCTCTCTCTCTCTCTCCTCTCTCCTCTCTCTTCGTCTCTCGTCTCTCTCTCTCTCTCCTCTCTCTCTCTGCTCTCCTCTCTCTCTCTCTCTCTCTCTCTCTCTCTCTCTCTCTCTCTCTCTCTCCTCTCTCTCTCTCTCTCTCCTCTCTCCTCAGGTCAGGTCAGAGCACTGATGACGTCAACTCTTAAATCTATCTGACCGCCTTCCTCCTCCCCTCTTCCTCCTTCTCTCCCCCTTCATTCTCCCTCTATTCCTCCTTCTCACTTACCTCCCCTTTCCTCCTCAATAGTTATTCTTCCCCTTATTTACCTCCTTCTCACTCCCTTTTTTCATATTATTTCCCCTTCTTTCCCCTCTCGTGTTTCACTTTCCTCTGGTTTTCCATCTTTCTTCCCCAACTCTCTTGTTGTTCCTCTTTTCCCCCTACCTAAACCCCTCTTTTTCGACCCCCACCTCTCCCTTCTCCCCTCGCCCCTCTTTTCGCCCCACCCTCCTTCTCCCCACCCTCTTCTCCCCACCTCTCCCCCCCCCTCACCTTCCCCCCCTCCTTTTCCCCACCCTCTTCGACCCCAAACCCCTCCTTTCTTCACCCTCAACCCTCCTTTTCGACCTCTACTTTTCCCCCTTCTCCTCATCCCTTACCTATCCTCACCTGTAATCAAGGAGAGGAAATTGCATGCATTTATCGAGGCTTTAGATGAAAACTCATGATACTTCCCCTCAAAAGAAGCATTCTATTTTGGGAGGAGGAGGAGGAGGGAGGAGGATGAGGAGGAGGGAGGAGGAGGAGAGGAGGAGGAGAGGAGGAGCGAGAGGAGGAGGGAGGAGGAGGTTGTGATGGAGACGAGGAGGAATAGCAGAAGGAAGTATTTAGAGGGAGAGAGATAGGAGGAGAGAGGAGGAGAGGGGGAGGAGGAGAGAGAGAGGAGTAGAGGAGAGAGAGAGAGAGAGAGGAGAGAGAGAGAGAGAGAGAGTCAGAGATTAACCACAAAGGAACAGAAAACATCAACGGCAGCCCAACGGAACCAAGATTAACGAGGTAAGTTCTGTGGCTAACAAGAAGTTGTAGGCTTGTGTTCTGGGTTACGAGGAGGAGGAGGAGGAGGAGGAGGAGGTGGAGGAGGAGGAGGTGGAGGAGGAGGAGGAGGAGGAGGAGGAGGAGGTGGAGGAGGAGGAGGAAGAGGAGGAAAGGGAAGATCAAAGAGAAAGTAAATAAGTAAGGGAAAAGGAAAAAAATGAGAAAGAAGAAGCGAAAGAGAAAAGGAATGGGACGAGGAAATGAAAGAAGAGAAAGAGGAGATCAAATAGGAAGAAATAGAGACCCAAGTAAATGAGAAATATGATGAGGAGAGAAGAAAAAAAAAGGCAAAGAAAGAATACTAGGTGGAATAGGAAGAAAAAGAATATAACAAAAATAGGACCTGAAAAAAACTGAAGAAAAAAATCGGAAAAACTGACAAAATGAAGAAAAAAATCGGAAAAACTGACACAATGAAGAAAAATAAATCGGAAAAAACTGACAAAATTAAGAAAAAAATCGGAAAAACTGACAAAATGAAGAAAAAAATCGGAAAAACTGACAAAATTAAAAAAAAAATCGGAAAAACTGACCAAATGAAGAAAAAAATCGGAAAAACTGACAAAATGAAGAAAAAAACGGAAAAACTGACAAAATGAAGAAAAAAAATCGAAAAAACTGACCAAATGAAGAAAAAAGAAAACTGAAAAAATGAAGAAAAAATGAAAAATGACAAATAAAAAAAAAATTGAAAAAAACTAAAAAAAATATAAAAAAGAAAATCGAAAAAAAAAACTGACAAAATGAAATAACAGAAAAAACGGAAAAAAAACTGAAAAATGAATGAAAAACAAAATCTGTCAATAATGAAAAATCACAAAATGAAAAAAAAGAAATGAAAATGACAAAATAAAAAGGAAAAAGAAAAAAAAAAAAAAAAAATCGAGCATCCAATGAAAGCAAAAAAATCTGAAACACTGATCAAAAGGTATGAAATAACAAAAATCATAAACTGACATAATGAAGAAAAAATGGAAATGTACAAAAGAAGAAAAAAATACGGAAAAAGTAGAAAATGACTTGTGTGAAGAGGAAAAAGGCTGCAATAACAACAAAATCACACTAACGGATGTCATAAGGAAACTGGAAATTTTCTAAGCCTTGCAACCTACAATGCAAAGTGAATGCCGTTAAGAAATGGGCATATGGACCGAGTAAATTTTTGTGCTATCGTGCTCCTGAACACTCTAGAACTGCGGGTAAGGGCACTGCTCATTGAACTGCCCCTCTGCTTATCCTTCCATCTCTAATGTCTCTTCCCTTTCCCTTTGATTCCCTCTCACGTCTCCGCATGCTCCTCCGTCGCTCCCTCTCTCTCCCACCTCTCTCTCTCCTATTCTCTCCCTCTCCCTCCTCTCTCATCCTGCTCTCGTCTCTTCTCTCCTTCCTCTCCCTCCCTCGTCCCCTCCTATCCTCCCTCCCCCTTCTTCCCTGCTCCCGCTCTCCCTCCTCTCCCTCTCCTCTCTTCCTCCTCCCCTCTCTCCTCTCTCCTCTCTCTCTCTCTCCTCTCTCCTTCTCCTCCTCTCTCTCTCCTCTCCCTTCTCATCTCCTCTCCTCTCCTCTCGCTCCTCTCGTTCCCTGCCTCTCTCCTTCTCTTCTCTCTCCCTCCACTCTCCTCTCCCTCTCTTCCTTCTCCCTCTCTCTCTCTCTCCTCTCTCAGTACGATAGAAGGTGTGACCAAGAATGTGAAGTGAGATCATATCGAGGGTACAAGAAGATGTATTTTTAGGAAGTAAGGTAGAAGAAAGGGTTTTGAAAAGGGTCAAGGCAGATAAGGGCAAGACAAGGGATGTTGAGGGTGGGTAAGGGGTGAATAGGGATGCTGGTAAAGGGGTGAGGGAGGCTAAAGGGAGACTGAGGGGAGAGAGAGGGGAGATAAAAGGGGGAGACAGTAGTCGGGTCCTGTGTTCAATATCCTCGTCGCTGGCGCTGCAATATAGCAACCCTGACCCAGTTCCTCTCTCTCTCTCTCTCTCTCTCTCTCTCTCTCTCTCTTCTCTCTCTCCTCTCTCTCTCTCTCTCTCTCTCTCTCTCTCTCTCTCTCTCTCTGACGGACAAATTTTTAATAGGTACCATTTTCACTTATTTCTCTTTTCTCCTATTTTACTGTTTCATTTTCCATATTTCCCGGGGTTTTTTTCTCCTTATTTCATCACTCGTACATTGACTCTCTTTCCTTCCTTCTCTTCCCGTATTCATTTCCTTCCTTCTGTCTTTTATTTTCCATATTCACTGTTTTCTCTCTCCCTATTTCATCACCTGTACATTGCTGCCTCTTTTTCGATCCTTCTTCCTCCCGTATTCCCTGCCCTTCTCTCTTCCCTCGCTTCCCGCGGCGCCCTATACGTAGCTGCAAAGTCCTGTTCCCCTACACACATCAAAGAGAGCTTATCCCTTACGCTCTCTCTCTCTCTCTCTCCTCTCTCTCTCTCTCTTCTCTCTCCTCTCTCCTCTTCTCTTCCTCTCCTCTCCTCTCCTCTCCTCTCCTCGCTCTCCTCTCCTCTCCTTCCTGCTCTCCTTCTCCCTCTCTCTCTCTCTCTCTCGCTCTCTTCTCTCTCTCTCTCTCTCTCTCTCTCTCTCTCTCTCTCTCTCTCTCTCTCTCTCTCTCTCTCTCTCTCTCTCTCTCTCTCTCTCTACCCGTCAGGTTGGCTCGGTTGGTAGAGTCGTGAGCTTGCGTGTAGAGTCCCTGCATTCGGTCAGCGGTTCCGAGTCCATCAAGTTCGTCCTGGCGTGGTGGCGCTTTGTATAGTCAATAACCTTGTAGTTGGTACTTGCAAAGTGTCTAGATAGGATCGAAGTATCTTATCTTATCTCTCTCTCTCTCTCTCTCTCTCTCTCGCTCTCTCTCCTCTCCTCTCTCTCTTCTCTCTCTCTCTCTCTCTCTCTCTCTCTCTCTCTCTCTCCTCATCTCTCCTCTCTCTCCCCCCTCTCTCCTCTCTCTCTCTCTCTCCTCTTCTCCTCTCTCTCTCTCTCTCATTTTCTTTTATTTTATATATATGACAGACTCCACCAATAAGAACTATGATACAAGTGTTCGAAAATATTTAAGGTCTTGCTTGTATTGTCGATAGTCATTCGTTAAAACTAACTTACCATAACCTTGAATATTCAAAACTTAAGACATAAAACTCCAATAGTTAGAAACTTAACTCCTTCGAAAAGACTGTCAATATTTCGTGATTTTCGAAAGATGTTTAAGAAATGTAATTGGACGAGTTAGATGTTGGATGTCTTTTGGACTTAGCGGTTTTTTTTATCGATATCTAAAGGAAATTTTCTTAATGGATATTTGAAGGTGATTTCCGTCCCCGTGAAATGGTTTTAGTAGGGGGGAAAAAATCAAGCATCCAGATAGCTTGTTCATCTTTCTTTGATCCGACTCAGCAGATGAAAACTGACGGAATGAAACTTTTACAAACTGAGAGGATTTGACGTCACAATATCTGTCTTTAGGCGCGAGTTTAATGGACCTCAAATGATTCTCTCTCTCTCTCTCTCTCTCTCTCTCTCTCTCTCTCTCCTCTCTTCTCTCTCTCTCTCTCTCTCTCTCTCTCTCTCTCTCTCTCTCTCTCTCCTCTCTCTCTCTCTCTCTCTCTCTCTCTCTCTCTCTCTCTCTCTCTCTCTCTCTCTCTCTCTCTCTCTCTCTCTCTCTCTCTCTCTCTCTCTCTCTCTCATCTTCCTTCCTGTCTGCTTGACTGACCGACTCTCTTTTGAAACGCTTTTTCCATTTTCCTTCCGTCTGCAGCCTCCTCCCTCCCTCCCTCCCTCCCCTCAAGTCCCTCGCTTCCCTCCTTTCTTGCCCTCATATCCCATCATCATTTCATGTCCTCATCTCCCTCTTGGACGGACCTCTTCCACCACTATACAAACATGCAGATCTCGACCTCTGGCTGGCTGACTGGCTGGGTGGCTGACTGGCTGGCTGGCTGGCTGGCTGGTTGGTTGGCTGACTGGCTGACTGGATGGTTGGCTGGCTGGCTGGCTGGTTGGTTGGCTGGCTGGCTGGCTGGCTGGTTGGTTGGCTGCCTGGCTGGCTGGCTGGTTGGTTGGCTGGTTGGTTGGCTGGCTGGCTGGCTGGCTGGCTGGTTGGCTGGCTTTTGGTTGGCTGGCTGGCTGGCTGGTTGGTTGGTTGGCTGGCTGGCTGTGCTGGCTTGGTTGGTGGCTGACTGGCTGACTGGTTGGTTGGCTGGCTGGTGGCTGGTCTGGTGGCTGGCTGGCTGGCTGTGCTGGCTGGCTGGCTGGTGTGGTTGGCTGGTTGGTTGGTTGGCTGGCTGGCTGGGCTGGTTGGTTGGCTGGTTGGTTGGCTGGTGGTTGTTGGTGGCTGGCTGGTTGGTTGGCTGGTTGGTTGGCTGGCTGGCTGGCTGGCTGGCTGGTTGGCTGGCTGGTTGGCTGGCTGGCTGGCTGGTTGGTGGCTGGCTGGCTGGTTGGTTGGCTGGCTGGCTGGTTGGTTGGCTGGCTGGTGGTGGCTGGCTGGTTGGTTGGCTGGCTGGTTGGTTGGCTGGTGGTTGGCTGGCTGGCTGGTTGGTTGGTTGGCTGGCTGGCTGGCTGGCTGGTTGGTTGGCTGGTTGGTTGGCTGGCTGGCTGCTGCTGGCTGGTTGGTTGGTTGTTGGCTGGCTGGCTGGCTGGCTGGCTGGTTGGTTGGCTGCCTGGCTGGCTGGCTGGCTGGCTGTGGTTGGTCTGGTGGTGGCTGGCTGGCTGCTGGCTGCTGGCTTGGCTGGCTGGCTGGCTGGCTGCTGGCTTGGTTGGCTGCTGGTGGTTGGCTTGGCTGCTGTTGGCTGCTGGTTGGCTGGTTGGCTGGTTTGGGCTGCTGCTGACTGACTGACTGGCTGACTGACTGACTGACTGACTGGTCTTCAGAACGGTGACCCACCCTTGACGCACCTTCACACACGTAAAATTAGACGTCACAGTCTCGACATGGAGATACTCTGAACGACATGTGACTCCTTTACCTCTCCTCTCTCGCTCTCCCTACCTCTCTCACTCTCCTTCCTCGCAACCTTGCACACTTCTTCTCCTCCTTCTCCTCCTCCTCCTCCTCCTCCCCTCCTCCTCCTCCTCCTCCTCCTCCTCCTCCTCCACCTCCGCCGTGAGAAATACAACTCCACCGTGGGAAAAAGACGTGACCCTTAAAGAGTGTCTCGGTAACTTGTCCCGCCGCCCAAGATGTCCTGCAGGTTCAAAGAGGCTCCTGAGGCTCGCATTGTCTTCGTCAGCGCCTCCGTCTTCGAACCCAGTCAGGAGGGGGATTTATAGCGTAAAGGAAAGCTTCTTCAAAAATTTGAAGAAAAAAATCAGTGGGGATGGAGTTGTAGGAAGATATTATTATTTTTATTTTTATTTTTTATGATTATTATTATTTTTATTTTCTATTTGTTTTATTGATCAATATCATTACGAGCGAGCGCGAAGCGCTCGTGAGTCCTCACTCAATCGGATTTTTCCGGGATAAGCGGCCGACCCGACCCGACCGACCATCACGCTTTTAAGGAGCTTATATCTTTGGAATCCCGCTTCCGATTGACAAGCGGTCTTCACCATCTGATAGCCCCACTCAATCCCTACAGTTTCAAGTGTAAAAAGGCAAAGGTAAATGGAGTTTACATGACAGCAGACAAATTTCCTTGCTATCGAGATTCCTCACTGGATACGGGAAATATGCATGAACTTAATATTCTATTAAACTCTTCGTCATTTAATACTTTGCCAGAAAACTTTTTACATGGAGAATATGAATAGAAGCGGAATTTCATTAGCTTTCCATTGATATATTTCGTTTTCTGATAAATGAATTAGCAGCATGCAGAAATTAGCGTTAACTAAATAAATAACACCATCAATCGGGAATCGCGCCTCCCGCGGCAAGCGCAGCAGCCCGGCCGCCTCCCGCATCACAGCGTGACGCCGTCCACGGCACCGCCGCCGCCCTCCACACACACCCTCTAGCTCACCTTCAACCGGGAATCTTTCTGTCCCATTTTTTGGGTTTTGATTGAAATATAAATGTATTGGTGCTGTACATTTGACAATCACCACCATTCAGGATGTCAAGGTAATGTTGGAAGGCGTCAGCCCAGCACAGCTGTCCTGTCTTAGGGCGACTCACCTCCTTCCCTTCACCAATAAGAAGCAAGAAATAGACCCGTGGCATCTGATGTAACATCTTTTCCAGCCGGCACTTAAGCTTTCAACAGTGTTACCTGTGTTGAGAGAGTGTGTTACGGAGGCAAGCAAACGGTAGGGAAAAAAATATGTTACCATACTCCTTGCTTACAAAAAAGAAAACTATACTGATTGTTTGCTTGTTACTATTATTATCCTTGTTTTTTGTTCGGATTGTTATTGTTCGTGTTTTTGTAATGTTCCAGTGGTGATGGTGGTGGAAAAAGGGGGAATGACGTGTAGTAATAGGCAAATATTGTGTGTTTGTGGCTCATTTATTTTGTTTGTTGTTTTGCTGTGTGCATTGTGTTGTTATTTCATGGCTGGCTGGCTGGCTGGCTGGCTGGCTGGCTGGCTGGCTGGCTGGCTGGCTGGCTGGCTGGCTGGCTGGCTGACTGGCTGGCTGGCTGCTACTGCTGCTGGCTGGCTGCTGGCTGCTGGCTGGCTGGCTGACTGGCTGGCTGGCTGCTGGCTGGCTGCTGCTGCTGGCTGACTGGCTGGCTAGCTGACTGGCTGGCTGGCTGGCTACTGACTGGCTGGCTGGCTGCTGGCTGGCTGGCTGGCTGGCTGGCTTGACTGGCTGGCTGACTGGCTGGCTGACTGGCTGGCTGACTGGCTGAATAAAAAGGAAAATCGGTCATTCTCAAACCCCTAAAATAGATCATCTTTTCAACACACGCCTTCACCTTACATATATTGCATCTATATATACCCAACTCCCCTTTTTCCTTCTCCTCTATCTCACTAACCCCTTCTTTCCCCTTCTTCCCCTTCCCCATTACACTCCAACCGTAAGCAATCCCACCACTGCATTTCCTCCTCCTTCCCTCTCCCCTTCCCTCTCCCCCT
This sequence comes from Chionoecetes opilio, assembly GCA_016584305.1. Classification (NCBI taxonomy): domain Eukaryota; kingdom Metazoa; phylum Arthropoda; class Malacostraca; order Decapoda; family Majidae; genus Chionoecetes; species Chionoecetes opilio. The sequence goes on from JACEEZ010018531.1 coordinate 67,938, forward strand.
CCCTCCTTTCCCCGTGTTTTCTTTTCGTATGCCATCCCACTGCTGCATTCCCCTCACAATCCCCCTTTCCCCGCTGTATCCCAAACAGACCCGATACCCCTCCCCTTCTCCTACTTCCCCCAACCCCCCTCCGCCTCTCCTACTTTCCCCAACTATCTCCAATCCCCGTCCCCTCCCTTCTATCCCAAACAGACTCCAGCACCCTCCCCAATCCTCCTCCCCTCTCCCCTTTCCTCCCCATCCCAAACAGACCCCAGCACCCTCCCCAACCCTCCTCCCCTTTCCCCCCATCCCAAACAGACCCCAGCACCCTCCCCAACCCTCCTCCCCACCCCAACAGACCCCAGCACCCTCCCCAACCCTCCTCCCCTTTCCTCCCCATCCCAACAGACCCCAGCACCCTCCCCAACCCTCCTCCCCTTTCCTCCCCATCCCAAACAGACCCCAGCACCCTCCCAACCCTCCTTCCCTTTTCCCTCCCCATCCCAAACAGACCCCAGCACCCTCCCCACCCTCCTCCCCTTTCCTCCCCATCCAAACAGACCCCAGCACCCTCCCCACCCTCCTCCCCTCTCCTCCTATCCCAGCCCCCTTGCAGCCCCGTGAACCTTCCAATCTTGGCGAAAGGTAACAAATGGGACGCAGTTAATGGCCCGTTTGGTTGGCAGCTCCGTTAGTTATGGCGGGCTTTGACTCACTATTTTGCCCATTAAAACTTCCGCCTTCAAGTTTGAGCGTAATTATGTCGCGTGTCCTCCCTTCCCCCCCTCCCCCCCTAGGAAAAGCTCTTCTGCTTCTGGTCTTCGTTCCGTCTAAAAATATCACTTTATGGTACCCTTCCTCGGTCGTTCGTCGCTCGACCATCATCATGACTCTTGGTACGGGCCTCTATTTCCTGCAGTGTCCCTTTGCGAGTCCTCCTCCTCCTCCTCCTCCTCCTCCTCCTCCTGCTATGTATTCTTCCTCCTTCTTCCTTCCTTCCTCTTCCTTCTCTCCTTCTACTTTCCTATCCTTTCTCTCTTATTATCTAGTAGTGTAGTGTAGTTAAATCAAACAGCCATGTAAGGATCTAATAGTCTGGTACTGTTTGTGTTTCCTTTGGATTCCTTTGTATTCCTCCTCCTCCTCCTCCTCCTCCTCCTCCTTTTATTATTTTACCCTTAACACGTAGAAACTATAGTGGTAGAAAGTAGTCACACAGGCAGCCTCGTTTGACCCAGTAGGGCTGTTTCTGTCTCTTCTTCCTTTGTATTCCTTTGTATTCCTTCTCAAACGTGGGATAAATGAAGGGTTGGCGGTAAATGGATGGCAAAATTCGACCTTTCATACTTCCAGGGTGAACAAAATAGTTCAGGCCTTTGAAAGATGAGGTTTTGTGGGGTTATTAGTGGTATTAGGAAGGTGAAGGTTGTGTGTAGAGGGGAGGGGGGGTTTGGTTTTGTTATAGTGGGGTTGCAAGAGGGGTGGGGTTGTGTATGTTCTCGTGTGTGGGGACTAATGGGGAGGGGGGTTGTGTTTTAGAGAGAGAGAGAGAGAGAGAGAGAGAGAGAGAGACAATCATCAAAACCTTTTCAAACTTCCGATCTCTTCCACATTTTCACGCATCCCAAAACGAGAAAAAAGAACAAAAAAAATAAGATCGGAGAAAGAAAACTCCATCCCCTGCATCGATGAAGAAAGGCGAAGAAAACGAAGATAAAAGATAATACAGATAATTCACCAACATGACCTTGGAAGAAATGAAAAAAAAAATTGAAAAAAATAAAACTGAACAGAAGAGGTGCGTGCCATGACTCGATATTCAAGGGGGGGGTAAAGGGTGGTGGGTAAGGGGTCTTGGACGTTGCCTGAAGCCCATTACGTAATAGGTTATGAAATGAATGGGGCAATTCACCGCTATTGCCCTTTCTCCCCCTCCCCTTTCATCCTTTCCCCTCTTTTTCGCATTCAGAAGGGAGGGATGGAAGGGAGGGATGGAAGGGGGAGGAGGATAGGAAGGAGGGAGGGAGGGAAGAGGGATGGAAAGGTGAGGAGTAAGGGAGGGAGGGAGGGGGCAGGAGGAAGGGAAGGGGTAGGAGGGATGGAAGGGGGAGTAGGAGGAGGAAGGGAAGGGGGAGGAGGGATGGAAGGGGGAGTAGGAGGAGGAAGGGAAGGGGGAGGAGGGGTAGGAGGGATGGAAAGGGCAGTAGGAGAAGGAAGGGGGGGGGGAGAGTGATGAAAGGGGGAAGGGGGATGGAAGGGGGAGTAAGGAGGTGGGAGGGGAGAGGAAGAGAAGGGAGAGGAGGAAGGAAACCAGTGGCTAGAGAGGAAAGGATTAAATAATGTAATGAGAAAGGTGAAGAAGTAGTTAAAAAGAGGGCATGAAAACTGCTGATTGTGATGTGAATTCCTACCCAGATTATAGAAAGATCTAGCAAATTACACGTTCTGGGCCTTTTCTTTTCCGGGCGTTCTCTTTTTGGGCGTTCTTTTCCATCTTTTTCGTCCTTAATCTTTCCTTTGTTGTATATCATCGTGTTTTTTCTTCTTTCTCGTTTTTTTATCGTTTTCTATCGTTTAGTTTCTCCTTTGAGTTTTATTTCATCTGTTTTCTTGCACGCTTCGTCTTTTTTTCGTCTTTACTTTACTCAAGTTTCCTTTTTACTTTACTCTTCGCTTATTAACTTTTATAGTCAAGATTTTATTCATAAGGTTAATTTTTTTAAGCTGTTTGACGTTTCATCAGTATATTTTTGACCTCCTAGCTATTCTTGTTGGCAGAGGTCCGTAAATTCTTGATAACTATTGTTCTCTTTGCATCTTTTTTCGTTTACTCCAGCTAATGTCTTTACTTTTTTTTCTGATAGATACATTTCGCTTTCAATTCATATCGTTTAAACACCACATTTTATTGTTAACCCCTTGAGGCCCAGAACGTAATTTCCATTGTAATTTGGCTACCATTAGACGATATTTAGTGACTATAAGGAATATTTTATAGCTATGACCTGTTTAGTATCCTTGTCCACTAACTAATTTGGTATAGTATGTGCCTTTTCTTAATTTTATGGCTAACAACAGACACATTTTTATAGCAAAGAATTATCTGGACGTGAATGGGTTAACTATTTTTCTCTTTGCATCTTATTTCGTTTATTTCTTGCTTATGTATTCGCTTTTTTCTTCTTAAACTGTAAGTACTGTAATTACGCTTTCATTTCATATCGAATAAACACCATCTACTTTTACCTCGACTGTACACTACATTCTGCTTGCGTCGCTTTCCTACCTTACATCTTTTCCTCCTAGCTCCTTTTCCTCTCCATTGCCACTTGCCTCCCCACACATTACCTTACATTATGTCACATCACGTTCTTTCTTCCTCCTCACAATCTTACAATCCAGTCCATCTCTTTTACATTTCAACATTTCATTCATAGGCACGTTCCCATTTTGACCCATTTTTTGTTTTTATTCTCGTCATTTTTTTTACTCAACTTTTTGTTCGTCTTTCTCCATCACTTTTTTTTCTTTATCCACTCTCCTTTCCATCTTTCCAACTCTTTCTCCATCACTTCTGTCTTCTTCCACTCCTTTCCATCTTTCTAACTCTTTCTCAATCACTTCTGTCTTCTTCCACTCTCCTTTCCATCTTTCTAACTCTTTCTCCATCACTTCTGTCTTCTTCCACTCTCCTTTCCATCTTTCTAACTCTTTCTCAATCACTTCTGTCTTCTTCCACTCTCCTTTCCAACTCTTTTCTCCATCACTTCTGTCTTCTTCACTCTCCTTTCCATCTTTCTAACTCTTTCTCAATCACTTCTGTCTTCTTCCACTCTCCTTTCTAACTCTTTCTCCATCACTTCTGTCTTCTTCCACTCTCCTTTCCATCTTTCTAACTCTTTCTCAATCACTTCTGTCTTCTTCCACTCTCCTTTCCAACTCTTTCTCCATCACTTCTGTCTTCTTCCACTCTCCTTTCCATCTTTCTAACTCTTTCTTAATCACTTCTGTCTTCTTCCACTCTCCTTTCCAACTCTTTCTCCATCACTTCTGTCTTCTTCCACTCTCCTTTCCATCTTTCCAACTCTTTCTCCATCACTTCTGTCTTCTTCCACTCTCTTTCCATCTTTCTAACTCTTTCTCCATCACTTCTGTCTTCTTCCACTCTCCTTTCCATCAACAGTTTCATTTCATTCAACAGTTCGTCATTTTGTCCATTTTCATATTCTTTATTCCTTCAATTCTTTCCGTCTTCCATCATTTTTCTCTTTTATTCTCTCTTTTATTTTCTTCGTCATTCCTTTTTCCTTCGTTCCTCCTCCATTGTTCCTGGCGTCATATTTCACGGGTCTCCTCCAACTAGCATCGGCTCCATGGGCTCAGCTGGCCACTTAGTTGGGCCTATGTTGCAGGGGATTAATGAAGGAAGGAAGGAAGGAAGGGAGAGAGAGAGGAACGAAAGGGAAGGAGGAAGGGATGAGGGAATGTTGTTTGCTTTAACCCCTTGAGGCCCAGATCTTTCCATTAATATATAAAATTGTATGTTTTTAGCCATGAAATTACGAAAAATAGCTTCATATACCAAATTAGTTAGTCGACAAGGATTCTAAACAGGTCATATCTATAAATATTGCTTATATTCACTAAAAATCGTCTAATAGTTCCCAAATTACAATGAAAATTATGGGGCCTCAAGGGGTTAAGGATCATGTGTATGTGTATGTTTTGGGGATTCAGTTTCAGGTTCAATCAAAATTATCTATTTGTATTCATTTCATATATTTTTTCTTATTTTTATGAATTTTGTGTTTCGGTATCTGTCTATCTATTTGTCAACTTAATGGCTATCAACATTGGTTTCTATATGTCTTATCTGCCTGTACATATGAATTCGTTTTGTACTGTACTGTTGGTAGGATATATATGGCAACACTCTGTATGGCAATCCGCCTCTTGACCTCTCATATAAATAGGGTCTATACCTATATTTATCTATATCTAACAACTGTTTTTCTTTTATATATATCTACACACTCAGAAATAAGGGGTATATTAAGGGTAGAATTGTTACATCGCACCATCACTACCCTTTTTATACCCTATGTCCAGGCTGGAGGGTAGATGCTGCTGAGTATACCCTTCATCTACCCTTTATCTACCCTTTTTAGACGAGAGGGATGAGAAAGGGTATATTTGTAGTCGGAAAAGGGTATATTTAGGGTTGCAAAAGGGTATATTTGTAAGGGTAGAAAAAGGGTAGCAGTATTTCATCACTACAAACACCCTTTTTCTACCCTTCTTTTCTAAGAGTGTACGTATCTATATACTCATCTTATTTGTATAGCTTTTCCATACCTATGTGCTTCTATGCATCTATCTATCTTTTCCCTATATCTTTCTAACTCTATTTATCTATATCTGTATCATCATTTATCAGTTAATCTATTTCGATTTTTGTCTTCAAGTTGCCTGTTCTTCTGTATCAATATATCTTTATCTTTCTACCTATCTATCTGTTTATCTCAATGTATCTATCTACCTACCTATTTATCTTGATCTATCTATCTAAGGAGGACGCCCAGCCGGGTTGACAATGTCTTTATCAACGTAGACAATGGTTGCTCCTTCAGCCTGGATGTAGAGGGATGGAGGAGGAGGAGGAGGAGGAGGAGGAGGAGGAGGATTAGAGGAGGATGACATAGGATTGATAGAGGAGTGAGCGATAGTAGAATAGAGAGGATGTAGATAGGAAGAGAGAGAGACAGGAGAGCTATGGAGAGAGGGATGACTGAAACTAGATGAGATGAGACAGTAGAGTAGATGAGAGAGGAGGAGAGGAGTTAGGAGGAGAAGAGGGACAGTCAGGAGAGAAGAGGAGGAGGAGGAAGGGAGGAGGAGAGAGTAGGGGTATGAAGAGAGATGAGGAATTACATAGATTACCTAGATTACTAGGATTACATAGGATTACATAGGATTGACTAGGATTACGGAATCGACACCAGAGACCTATTGGTCACATGACGAGGGTATCTGCTTAAACTACGTACTACTAACTATCAACTACATGTAAGAAAACAGTTGGAAAATGATACCATGTCCCTAAAAAATAGGAACATGGAAGTTTCGTAGTGCAGAAAGATAGGGTATGAAATATACTAACTACAACTACCACTACCACTACAACTAATCGATACGGGGGACTAGATACGAAATCGCACTATCAATACCCATTTACTTTACAGTGCGCGTCAAGTCTGTTTTTAAATGTAGTTATTGTGCTGGCTCCGACAATATTTGCTGGTAACTTGTTCCATCGATCACGACTCTAACATTAAAATAATTTTTACGGAGATCGGTGATGCAACGTTGACCTTTTAGTTTTAAACCATTATTTCTTGTTGTCACTTGAGTTGAAAGTTCGAATAGGTTTCTCTTGATTAATGACATCAAATTCTTTTAGGATCTTAAAGGTTTCTATCAAGTCCCCACGGATTCTTCGATCCTTTAAGGAAACATATTAAGTTTCCGCAGTCTCTCTTCATAAGATGAATTTCGCAGAGATGGAATTTGTTTGGTTGCTCTTCTTTGCACTGATTCCAATTTGGCCTGATCTTTTACGAAACAGGGCGACCAGAATTGAACGGCATATTCCAAGTGCGGCCTAACCAAGGACGTGTATAATTGTGTCATCACTTTCGGAGTTTTATGTTCAAAGTTGCGTTTAATAAAGCCCAACATCATATTTGCCTTTTTACTGGCAGCTAGGCAATGCGGACTGGTTTTCAGATCATTACTGATGATGACACCTAAATCCTTTTCCTGCTGTACTTCAGTTAACGATTTATTTTGCATTTGATAGTTATATTTGAGGTTATCGTTGCCTATATGCATTACTTTACATTTATCGGATTGAATTTTAATAGCCATTTGTCACTCCAATCTGATAGTTTGTTGAGATCACTTTGTATGAGTTCGCAGTTTTCTCTAGTATATGCTTTACCGCCTAATTTGGTGAGGAAGAGAATGAGGAGAAGGAGAAGGAGGAGGTGGTGGTCGCTTCTCATCACTAATTCACACTCCAATTTACAGTAACGTCCTGAGGTGGAAGGACGCGGGATAAGGGAGCGTGTGAAGCGCAGGATGGGCCGTGCTGGATGGATAGATGGGTAAAGAGAGAGAGAGAGAGAGAGAGAGAGAGAGAGAGAACTTCTTGAGTTTGTAATCATATGCCGAATTCTGGCAAATCGAGTAAATTCTGTCGCATTTGGGGATGATACAAGAATAGTTGTGGCCGAATAATATACAAGATAAATCCATTGTGATCCAATGGAAAACATAGACGTGACGTGACATTGGCGTGAAGAGCATAGAGACAGAATAAGTTGTGAGAGAGATGTGAGGTGCAGAGATGCTGTTATGATATTGGATCTGAGAACTTCTTTATAAATGAATAAAAAAAAAAAAATAGAGAAATTGATATACAGGGAGGGTCTTTCAGATGTATTGGAGTCAAGTGTCTGGAGGTGTAAGTGGCTGCAGTGACGCAAACTCAACAGCCACACGCGTGTGTTCCTTCCTGCCGCGTGCGGGGTGTCAGGCAGTGACAGCCAAGGCCAAGCATATTCCCTTAGCCTTGGTGACCTTGGCCCCTCAGTGCACACGGGGGCGGCGCACACACAGCCGATCCCACAGCCTGCTGGTGGCAACAACGAGGCTCACGGCGGCATGCAGGTATAGGAACCACGAGAAGGATCTCTTGGGGATGAGACTCCCTTTCAGTGTCATAGGGTAAACGGCCTCGGCAGTGTCAGATAGGACGATCTCCCAGGCAGTCTCCCAGGCCGTGTGCCGGGAATATTCTCCATCATTATGTACACGAGGGAACTCAGCAGTGATGTTGCTGCTGCTGTGATCCCTGTCTGCCACGGGCTGCTGCGGCGTGGCAGCAGAAGGGTCTTCCCGGGATCGAGTGGCTTCCACTTTCTGGTCAGTCTCCTGTGCCAGGTTCAGGAGACTGTCTGCCTCTGCTTGCGTGAAGTTAATTTTGTCGCGCAGATTTTTTCTCTGCTTTTCGACGGCGTCCTTCACGGCACGCAGGTCCTCCTTGGCGTCCTTCCGGTGTGCCTTGGCTCGGGTCCTGCGGCGGGCGAGGAGGGACATTGCCCTCTCCTCGCGCTCCGCCGCCTGCTGCTCTTCCTCCAGGCGAGCGTCGCCCTTGTCCTTGGCGCTCTTGGCCAGAGCACGCAGGTCCCTCGCGCTAGAGATGCTGATGCGCTGCAGCACCTCCAGCACGGAGGTCACGTCCATCAGACGTGCCATGTCCACCTGGGTGGACTCCATCAGCGCCCGGTGGCGCTGATTGTGCTCCTCCATGTGGAGCAGGTGGTCGTGGAGGCGCCGCTGGGTGCGGACCAGGGCGACCTCCACCTCTTCGGCGCTGAGCGCGCCAGACTCCAGCCTCCCGCCCAGGGCGAGGCTCAGCACGGTGGCCAGGACCACCACGCCAGTTATTGCTGGCTGCTGAATTATCATTTTTCTAAAGTTTATTATAATACTATGAAAAGTTTGCCGTGGGGAAAATACCTGGAAACACCTTGTTGTTCTCGGCAGATAATTCAGTGTTTAAATATTACAATATGAATAATTTACTGTTATGTATAATTAGGTATAGGCCTACATAGCAAAGTTTTAGTGATTTAAACGTTACTAATTCGATCTACCAAAGTGTCCGTCATGGAAAATACTTTTCATCGTTATTATATCGTAGTTAAGTAAAGGTGCAGTGAATGTTGTCGAGACGGCAGCATGTCTAAGATCTACTAAAAATATCTGATCATTTCGTTTTATATATCTATTAACTCTGTTCAAGAAAACGAAAATTGAAACCACGCACAAAATGCCACACCGCTTTCTAGACCACAGTCAGATTCTGACAGATAAAGACAGTGTATATTTGTTTGTTTGTTTGTCTGTTTGTTTGTTTGTGTGTGTGTGTGTGTGCATTTGTGTGTTGTGAGTGCAAGGACATAACAGTAAAGCACATTTTATTTTGTTTACATTATAAGGGACTGGCCAAAGGCAAAGCAATAAAAGTAAGAAATAACAAAAAACCTGCTAGTTGCCAGTCACTACAAAGCAGACAGTGAGATATTTCTGTAAGTAGGCGGGCAACTTCAGTTCGGGAGGCGTCCTGACACTCCTCTCTCGATGTAATGTCGTAGAACAGTGGAAAAATAGAAACAGGAAGAGAGTTCCAGAGCCCACGAGGAGGAGGAGGAGGAGGAGGAGAGGAGGAGGAGGAGGAGGAGGAGGAAAAGAAGATGGTACAGGAGGATAAGAGGGAGGAGAAGGTGGTGGTGGTGGAGGATCTGGAGGAAAAGATTTAGGGTGAGGTTAGGAGCAGTAGGAAGAAGAGGAGGAGGAGAAGAAGAAGAAGAAGAAGAAGAGAGGAGGAGGAAGAGAAGTCAGAGAGTAGCTTCAGAAAGACGAAAAAACTTATTTTTTTGTCGAAAAATGAATGTTGAAACAAAATACTGACACTGATTATCTTTTATTTTGACGTTATGTATTATCTTATATTGGTTGCTCTCTCTCTCTCTCTCTCTCTCTCTCTCTCTCTCTCTCTCTCGTCCTCTCTCCTCTCTCTCTCTCTCTCTCTCTCTCTCTCTCTCTCTCTCTCTCTCTCTCTCTCTCTCTCTCTCTCTCTCTCTCTCTCTCTCTCTCTCTCTCTCTCTCTCTCTCTCTCTCTCTCTCTCTCTCTCTCTCATGATGAAATGGGAAAGAGAGAAGGAGGGTAGTTGACAGAGGGAAGAGGAGCGAATAAGAGGAATAGGAAGAGGACGAGTGGAAGGAGAGGAGGAGGAGGAGGAGGAAGAGGAAGAGGAGAGGAGGAGGAGGAGGAGGAGGAGGAAGGAGGAGGAGGAGGAGGGCCGTGGTTACCTCAGCACTAATAACATTCCTGAGTGCCAACAAGGAACCATTGGGTGGGGGGGAGGGGGAGTCGGGGAGGGGGGGGAGGGGGAGGAAAAGGGTGAGGTAGGGGGAATGAGGGACACGGGAGGGGAATAGGAGGGGAAAGGGGAGATGAAGAAGAGGCAATAATATAACACTGGAGAGAGACCAAAGTAAGAGTTAGGTACTTTTTTATTTTTTTTTTTTTTTTGAGAGAGAGAGAGAGAGAGAGAGAGAGAGAGAGAGAGAGAGAGAGAGAGAGAGAGAGAGAGAGAGAGAGAGAGAGAGAGAGAGAGAGTAGACCAAAGGCAGAATAGTTAATATATAGCACCGTCATGTCGTAATATTAGCATAGTAATCAAAAGAATATTAAAAGTCATCCTAAAAATACAGATGAAAAATATAGTTTAAGCCTCGTACCCATCAAATGCAACACTCATACAAGCGAGAGTACAAGATATAGTAATAGTAAAAGATAAGGTAATATAAGACACCTAAAGCCATTCATAATTTACAGCGCGTTCTCCCTCCGTCGTACTGCGTCGTCTAAGCGTTATCTTTGCGTTGCTTTGCGTCAGAGTGCGTCGAGACGGCAACCGAGAGGAAAGATATCTGGCGAGGTAATTAGAAGCGCCCGTAGGAGAATGAGGGAAGTCAGGCGCCACATGCGAGTTTATCAGCTGGACCAGGGGAGGGAGAGAGAGAGAGAGAGAGAGAGAGAGAGAGAAGAGAGAGAGAGAGAGAGAGAGAGAGAGAGAGAGAGAGAGAGAGAGTTGGAAGGGAGGGAGGGAAGAAAGATAGGTTAGATCAGTTATGAAAATAAAACTAACTGAGTATAAATTATTAGTGTTGATGAGATTTGAAGAACGTAAGAGAATATATCTAAAATTATTCAAAAAATTACGAGAGAGAGGAGAGAGAGAGAGAGAGAGAGAGAGAGAGAGAGAGAGAGAGAGAGAGAGAGAGAGAGCCTGGGAATATCCACATCAGGGCCTTCTCATCGACACACGCACCCTTTTAGAAGTCTCCGTGGCCTACTCTATACTGGAATTCCTATTATGACGTTCCAGTATTATGCGTAACCTCTCTTTCTCCCCCTCTCCTCTTCCAGCTTTTATTCCTCTACTTCCATATTTCTTGTTCTTACACCTGTTTTCTCTCTTAATATATATTCACTCTTTTCTCCTCCCACTGCCATGTATTAACAAATTTCATTCTAGTTAACCTCTTGAGGCCCAGAACATAATTTCCATTGTACTTTGGGTATACCATTAGACGATTTTGAGTGAATATAAGCAAGGTTCTATAGATATGACTTGTTAAGTACCCTTGTCCACTAGTTAATTTGGTATATTCAGTTACTTTTCGTAATTTTATGGCTAACAACAGACTATTTTTTTATAGCAAAGGAAAGATCTGGGCGTGAAGGGGTTAAATCTAAATCGTTCAACATTTTATAAAGAGTAGATATTGACTTCTAAACTTATCCATTTCCTATGTATCGTTGCCCTATCTACTTATCTATCCCTATTTCAGTGAACTTAAGGTGAATAAGGCTTGTGTTGACTGTATTTCTAGCATTAATGTAAGTGACATAAGTTCGAACACTGACTAAGAAAGAAAAGACACTCAATATTTGTAGAATGGACCACCTCATCGCCGTAAAGATCAGACACTTTGTATATATATATTAAAAAGAAAAAGTTAACGTCTTTCCCGAAGATTGAAAGAGAGAGAGACTGAGCATTGATTACGTAATCATTTCCCAAAGAGGATATATAGACACACCGAAAAGCCAAGACGTGGTGTTTGAGAGAGAGAAAAAATAGAGTGAAATACTTTTGAAGACCTAATCGTGTCTCTCCACGAAGTTAATCATTGGCGGAGCGTAAATTTCTCTTTTGGTCGAATAGTTCTGAGATAAGACGAGAAGGGAGGCTATTGTGTCGCGGCCGGGGGGAGGAGGAGAGAGGGAGGAACCAGGAAGGAAAGGAAGGAAGGGGATGAAGGAAGGGAAGGAGGGAAGGAGGGAAGGGGATGAAGGAAGGAAAGGAGGAAAGGGGATGAAGGAGTGAGATAGAGGGAAAGGAAAAATAAAGCAAAAGATAACTGGTGTTGCTAAGGGGGAAAAAGGGTGTTCGTGTGTGTGTGTGTGTGTGTGTGTGTGAGTGTTGTGTGTGTGTGTGTGTGTGTGTGTGTGTGTGTGTGTGTGTTTGTGTGTGTGTGTGTGTGTGTGTGTGTGTGTGTGTGTGTGTGTGTGGGGTGTGTGTGTGTGTGTGTGTTGTGGTGTGTGTGTGTGTGTGTGTGTGTGTGTGTGTGTGTGTGTGTGTGTTGTGTGTGTGTGTGTGTGTGTGTGTGTGTGTGTGTGTGTGTGTGTGTGTGTGTGTGTGTGTGTGTGTGTGTGTGTGTGTGTGTGTGTGTGTGTGTGTGTGTGTGTGTGTGTGTGTGTGTGTGTGTGTGTGTGTGTGTGTGTGTGTGTGTGTGTGTGTGTGTGTGTGTGTGTGTGTGTGTGTGTGTGTGTGTGTGTGTGTGTGATAAAGTTAGATACATAATTCAGTGTACAAACTACTAACACACACACACACACACACACACACACACACACACACACCACACACACACACACACACACACACACACACACACACACACACACACACACACTACATTTCATCTCATCACGTCACGTTCTCCTTTTATTGCAAAACTTTGTGTATATAAGTAGACATGATTCCTTTACCTGAGTCCGCACGTGATGTATACGAGTCTCTGGAAGGAAGAAGAAGGAGGAAGGAAGGAAGGAAGGAAGGAAGGAAGGAAGGAAAAGATGAAGGAAGGAAGGACTGGTGAGGAAGGAGTAAAAGAGGAAAGAAGGAAGGAAGGAAGGTCTGGTGAGGGAAGGTGGAGGAGGAGAAGGCAGAAGGAAAGAAGGAGAACAGTAGGAAGAAGGAGAAAGAAAGGACTGTAAAAGAAAAGGAAGGAAGACGGAGGAAGAGAGGAAGGAGAAACGGACTGGTAGATAGAAGGAAGGAAGGAAGGAAGGGCTGGTAGAGAGAAGAGGAAGGNGTCTTTAAAAAGTAATTTGTATGGGGCAAAAAATAATGTTTCGGGGGGGTAAGATAAATTTACTTAATTTGTGAAAAAAGGGGTTTTGTTATAATAGATTTTTTGTTTAATGAAATTTTTAATTAGAATTTTTTTCATTAATTTTTCGAATATTTTTGAGTAGGTGCTTAGCAGTGATATTGGTCTGTAATTGGCAATGTTGTCTTTTGGACCTCTTTTATAAATAGGGATTACGGTTGCATGTTCTAAACATTGAGGAAAAATTCCTTTTTCGATGGACTGGTTGAACAAGATTGATAATGGAACAGCTATTTGTTCTTTATTAGCTTTTAGGAGAGAGACGGAGATTTCATGGATATTACACTTTTGTTTTTTAATGAGTTTATTACAGCTGCAACGTCTTGTGGTAGTACTGGAGGAACAATCATTGATGTTGGATAATTACCTCTCAGAAAGTCAAGTGGGTTAATATCGGAAGGTGGGATGTTGTTATCTAAATTGGAAGCAATATCTGTATAATACTTATTGAAGGCCTCTGCAATATCGGATGGGCATCTCATTACTTTATTATTCATTGTTATGTAACTGAGATAAGTTTTTTTATAGTTATTTTTCAGCTGATTTATGGTTTTCCATATTTTGCGTGTATCATTTTTAAAGTTTGTAAATATCGACATATAGTATGAAATTTTATGATTTTTAAAATCCTATTTAGGACATTGCGGTATTTTTTATAATCACTTTCAGAGACAATACCTATTTTATAGTCCTTAAATAGATTATTTTTGGTCTTGACCGATTTAATTACAGCTGACGTTATCCAAGGGTTATGTAGCCGTTTTTCAGAAATATATTTTGTTTTTATTGGGAAACATTCATTGTATAAATTACTCAGTTTGTCTAGAAATGTATTAAAGTTTAAATTTATCTCTTGTGAAGATAAGAGTGTGTTCCATAATATGGTGTGAAGTTTTTGAGAGAAAAGCTCCTTATTATTAGGAGTTACATTTCTGAATTCTATTTTATTGAGCTTTGATTTTTTGGGGGGGAAGGAAATATTTAAGAAAATAGGAAGATGGTCCGAAATGGGAAAGTGTACAATACCTGCGGTAAACTTTCCACAAAAATAGTGAATATATGGTCTAGGAGAGAAGGGTCACCCAAATTTAAACTATCTGGAAATCTAGTGGGTCTGGAGATGTGAGGAACAAAATTTAAAGTTTGAATGTTTGCAAAAAGTTATTTGTTGGTGTATGGGTTGTATGCTCAAGTAAGTTTATATTAAAGTCTCTATGAGTATTATTTTATGTTTTGCTTTGTCTTGTAATGCTGTATTTATGACATTCGTGAATTCGTCTACTGCAATATGTTTACTATTTGGTCTATATATTGCACAAAATCAGAAAACTGATTGATTCAGTAATAATTCTAATAGTAGTAATTCAATGTCATTATTGATACATGTTAAATCATATTGTTGTTCAGATTTTAAATTGTCAGAAACATAGATAGAAACACCTCCTTGAGTGAAATGTATCGGTAGTTTGTAGATGTTTAGCGACTTGCCAACGTGAACTAACACAAAGTCATTGAAATTGGGCTTAATATAAAAAAAAAAAACTTCCAACGCTATGAGAAAAAATAAAAGAAAAAAGCGAAATATATGTTAACTTGTAGATGTTATAGCGACTGCCAACGTTATAACACAAAGGCATTAGAGTATAAGTCATCAGAGCCCTCAAGTGTGCTCCAGAGCCTACCATCCGAGCCTGGGTCACCACTGCCTACAGGCGCTAGAGCACAAATGTAAAACAAAAATAATAAATAAATAAATAATAAAGTGGGCCTAATAGGTACACAAAATATCTAATACTACGTGACAAGCGTGTATTTGGTCTCTCTCTTTCAGTGGTTTTTTTTTCAGCCAGGAACATAATAACTCATCAATAACAACTGTGCCATTATAGTAAAAAATAAAAAATAGGCATAATAGAAAATAATATATAAAAAGGCGGCATAATACAAAAGCAAAAAGATTATTAAATACGTGACGTGAATTTTGGTTTCTTTTTTTTATAGTTATTTTTTCGGCAAAAGAGGAGATCACTACTATAAGAACTGTATAATAAATAATAAATAAATAATAATAAAGTGGGCTAATAGGTACACAAAATATTAATACTACGTGACAAGCGTGTATTGGCCTCTCTCTTTTCAGGGTTTTTCGGCAGGAACCATGATAGCTCATCAATATAATCACTACTATAAGAACTGTATAATAAATAATAAATAAAAAATAATAACAAAATACGAGACAAGTACGTATATATTTGTTCTCTATTTTTTTCTTATAATTTATAGCTATGACCTGTTTAGTATCTTGTAGTCTACTTAATTGGGTATATTCAATTACTTTTCGTAATTTTATGGCTAACAACAGACGATTTTTTTATATCCAAGGCAAGATCATGGCGTGAAGGGGTTAAAGGTGCGGGAAAGGTGTGATCGTGAATGGCAGGTGCGACTTGAGAGCCAATAATGGAAACTTGAAAGCTTCGTGAAGGATTTTCATGTTACAGTTTTCAGTTGAAGCTTATTGAATTCCTTTTTAACACCTTCACGCCCAGATCTTTCCTTGGCTATAAAAAAATGTATGTTTTCGAACATGAAATATGAAAAGTAACTGAATATACCAAATTAGTTAGTCGACAAGGATACTAAACTGTCATATCTATAAAATATTGCTTATATATAAAGAATCGTCTTATGGTAGCTAAATACAATGGAAATTACGCTCTGGGTCTCAAAGGGTTAAAGATGGAAGTTACGTCGCTTGTTTCCAATTCGCTGGGAAGTTCCGTGACTAAATATACTAATATGACAATATGTTTTTTTTTTTTCCATATTCTTGGAATCTTTCTATGATATGTCCATGATATGTTTTCAAAAAGTTTTCTCTCTCTCTCTCTCTCTCTATCTCTCTCTCTCTCTCTCTCTCTCTCTCTCTCTCTCTCTCTCTCTCTCTCTCTCTCTCTCTCTCTCTCTCTCCTCTCTCTCCTCTCTCTCTCTCTCTCTCTCTCTCTCTCCTCTCTCTCTCTCCTCTCCTCTTCTCTCTCTTCTCTCTTCTCTCTCTCTCTCTCTATACTGTGCTGAACTTTTGATCTGAAGATTCTGAATGGTGTCATCATTACCTTCTGAAATATGAGTGTGATATGAAGTGATCAGAAACCAATTATCAGCCAATGACCTTACTAGATTGTGGTGACAGACGGTGTTGAATGGAAAATCGTGACTCATGAATTAAAAATGCTTTATACATACATTATTTTGTACCCCTTAAATCATACACTTAAGTTACTTCTTGTAAACTGAGTATTAACGAGATCCACTGGCGTCACGATAAACTGTCTTTCTCTTGGCTTTACGCTGATCCTTGACACGACTAAAACACTAATGGTGTGCCTTCACGCTGGCAGTATGTGCAAGTGAAGGTCGTGTGTGTGTGTTTATGGGGGTTGGGGTGTGGTGGTTATAGGTCAGTGTAAATGTTTTGATGATGAAATAGGTGCATGTGCTTTAAAGTTTCAACCTTGTGACGTCAATAATTGAAGGAAGAGAGAGAGAGAGAGAGAGAGAGAGAGAGAGAGAGAGAGAGAGAGAGAGAGAGAGAGAGAGAGAGAGAGAGATGAGAGAGAGAGAGAGAGAGGAGAGAGAGAAAGAGAGAGAGCGAGAGAGAGAGAGAGAGAGCGAACCACATCTTGCGTTTGGTATCATATGCCGAATTCTGGCAAATCGAGTAAATTCCGTCGCATTTGGGGATGATACAAGAATAGAGTTGTGGCCGAATATGCAAGATAAATCCATTGTGATCCAAAAGAAAACATAGACGTGACATTGGCGTGAAGAGCATAGAGACAGGATAAGTTGTGAGAGAGATGTGAGGTGCAGAGATGCTATTATGATATTTGATCTGAAACTTCTTTTAAAATGAAAAAAAAAAAAATAGAGAATTGATATACATGGAGGTCTTCAGGTGTGTTGGAGTCAAGTTTCTGGAGTGTAAG
>JACEEZ010018531.1:90000-100000 GCA_016584305.1 Chionoecetes opilio
CACTTTCAGAGACAATACCTATTTTATAGTCCTTAAATAGATTATTTTTGGTCTTGACCGATTTAATTACAGCTGACGTTATCCAAGGGTTATGTAGCCGTTTTTCAGAAATATATTTTGTTTTTATTGGGAAACATTCATTGTATAAATTACTCAGTTTGTCTAGAAATGTATTAAAGTTTAAATTTATCTCTTGTGAAGATAAGAGTGTGTTCCATAATATGGTGTGAAGTTTTTGAGAGAAAAGCTCCTTATTATTAGGAGTTACATTTCTGAATTCTATTTTATTGAGCTTTGATTTTTTTGGGGGGAAGGAAATATTTAAGAAAATAGGAAGATGGTCCGAAATGGGAAAGTGTACAATACCTGCGGTAAACTTTCCACAAAAATTAGTGAATATATGGTCTAGGAGAGAAGGGTCACCCAAATTTAAACTATCTGGAAATCTAGTGGGTCTGGAGATGTGAGGAACAAAATTTAAAGTTTGAATGTTTGCTAAAAAGTTATTTGTTGGTGTATGGGTTGTATGCTCAAGTAAGTTTATATTAAAGTCTCCTATGAGTATTATTTTATTCTGTTTTGCTTTGTCTTGTAATGCTGTATTTATGACATTCGTGAATTCGTCTACTGCAATATGTTTACTATTTGGTCTATATATTGCACAAATCAGAAAACTGATTGATTCAGTAATAATTCTAATAGTAAGTAATTCAATGTCATTATTGATACATGTTAAATCATATTGTTGTTCAGATTTTAAATTGTCAGAAACATAGATAGAAACACCTCCTTGAGTGAAATGTATCGGTAGTTTGTAGATGTTATAGCGACTTGCCAACGTAACTAACACAAAGTCATTGAAATTGGGCTTAATATAAAAAAAAAAACTTCCAACGCTATGAGAAAAAATAAAAGAAAAAGCGAAATATATTGTTAACTTGTAGATGTTATAGCGACTTGCCAACGTTATAACACAAAGGCATTAGAGTATAAGTCATCAGAGCCCTCAAGTGTGCCTCCAGAGCCTACCATCCGAGCCCTGGGTCACCACTGCCTACAGGCGCTAGAGGCACAAATGTAAAACAAAAATAATAAATAAATAAATAAATAAAGTGGGCCTAATAGGTACACAAAATATCTAATACTACGTGACAAGCGTGTATTTGGTCTCTCTCTTTTCAGGGGTTTTTTCGGCAGGAACCATAATAACTCATCAATAACAACTGTGCCATTATAGTAAAAAAATAAAAAATAGGCATAATAGAAAATAATAATAATAAAAAGGCGGCATAATACAAAAGCAAAAAGATTATTAAAATACGTGACGTGAATTTTGGTTTCTCTTTTTTTTATAGTTATTTTTTCGGCAAAGAAGGAGATCACTACTATAAGAACTGTATAATAAATAATAAATAAATAAATAAATAAAGTGGGTCTAATAGGTACACAAAATATCTAATACTACGTGACAAGCGTGTATTTGGTCTCTCTCTTTTCAGGGTTTTTTTCGGCAGGAACCATGATAGCTCATCAATATAATCACTACTATAAGAACTGTATAATAAATAATAAATAAAAAATAATAACAAAATACGAGACAAGTACGTATATATTTGTTCTCTATTTTTTTCTTATAATTTATAGCTATGACCTGTTTAGTATCCTTGTAGTCTAACTAATTGGGTATATTCAATTACTTTTCGTAATTTTATGGCTAACAACAGACGATTTTTTTATATCCAAGGCAAGATCATGGCGTGAAGGGGTTAAAGGTGCGGGAAGGTGTGATCGTGAATGGCAGGTGCGACTTGAGAGCCAATAATGGAAACTTGAAAGCTTCGTGAAGGATTTTCATGTTACAGTTTTCAGTTTGAAGCTTATTGAATTCCTTTTTAACACCTTCACGCCCAGATCTTTCCTTGGCTATAAAAAAAATGTATGTTTTCGAACCATGAAATTATGAAAAGTAACTGAATATACCAAATTAGTTAGTCGACAAGGATACTAAACTGGTCATATCTATAAAATATTGCTTATATTATAAAGAATCGTCTTATGGTAGCTAAATTACAATGGAAATTACGCTCTGGGTCTCAAAGGGTTAAAGATGGAAGTTACGTTCGCTTGTTTCCATTCGCTGGGAAGTTTACCGTGACTAAAATATACTAAATATGACGAATAGTTTTTTTTTTTTCCATATTCTTGAGGAATCTTTCTATGATATGATCCATGATATGTTTTCAAGAAAGTTTTTTTTTTCTCTCTCTCTCTTCTCTCTCTCTCTCTCTCTCTCTCTCTCTTCTCTCTCTCCTCTCTCTCTCTCTCTCCTCCTCCTCTCTTCTCTCTCTCTCTCTCTCTCTCTCTCTCTCTCTCTCTCTCTCTCTCTCTCTCTCTCTCTCTCTCTCCTCTCTCTCTCTCTCTCTCTCTCTCTCTCTCTCTCTATACTGTGCTGAACTTTTGATCTGAAGATTCTGAATGGTGTCATCATTACCTTCTGAAATATGAGTGTGATATGAAGTGATCAGAAACCAATTATCAGCCAATGACCTTACTAGATTGTGGTGACAGACGGTGTTGAATGGAAAATCGTGACTCATGAATTAAAAATGCTTTATACATACATTATTTTGTACCCCTTAAATCATACACTTAATGTACTTCTTGGTAAACTGAGTATTAACGAGATCCACTGGCGTCACGATAACTGTTCTTTCTCTTGGCTTTACGCTGATCCTTGACACGACTAAAACACTAATGGTGTGGCCTTCACGCTGGCAGTATGTGCAAGTGAAGGTCGTGTGTGTGTGTTTATGGGGGTTGGGGTGTGGTGGTTATAGGTCAGTGTAAATGTTTTGATGATGAAATAGGTGCATGTGCTTAAAGTTTCAACCTTGTGACGTCAATAATTGAAGGAAGAGAGAGAGAGAGAGAGANTCTCTCTCCTCTCTCTCTCTCTCTCCCTCTCTCTCTCTCTCTCTCTCTCTCTCTCTCTTAATCGTGTGCATCATTCCCTTCTGAAATATGAGTGTGATATGAAGTGATCAGAAACCATTATCAGCAATGACTTACTAATTTGGTGACAGACGGTGTTGAATGGAAAATCGTGACTCATGAATTAAAAATGCTTATACATACATTATTTTGTACCCTTAAATCATACACTTAATGTACTTCTTGGTAAACTGAGTATTAACGAGATCCACTGGCGTCACGATAACTGTTCTTTCTCTTGCTTTACGCTGATCCTTGACACGACTAAAACACTAATGGTGTGGCCTTCACGCTGGCAGTATGTGCAAGTGAAGGTCGTGGTGTGTGTTTTGGGGTTGGGGTGTGTGTTATAGGTCAGTGTAAATGTTTGATGATGAAATAGGTGCATGTGCTTTAAAGTTTCAACCTTGTGACGTCAATAATGAAGAAGAGAGAGAGAGAGAGGAGGAGGAGAGAGAGAGGAGAGAGAGAGAGAGAGAGAAGAGAGAGAGAGAGGAGAGAGAGAGAGAGGAGAGAGAGAGAGAGGAGAGAGAGAGGAGAGAGAGAGGAGAGAGAGAGCGAACCACATCTTGCGTTTGGTATCATATGCCGAATTCTGGCAAATCGAGTAAATTCCGTCGCATTTGGGGATGATACAAGAATAGAGTTGTGGCCGAATATGCAAGATAAATCCATTGTGATCCAAAAGAAAACATAGACGTGACATTGGCGTGAAGAGCATAGAGACAGGATAAGTTGTGAGAGAAATGTGAGGTGCAGAGATGCTATTATGATATTGGATCTGAGAACTTCTTTTAAAATGAAAGAAAAAAAAATAGAGAAATTGATATACATGGAGGGTCTTTCAGGTGTGTTGGAGTCAAGTGTCTGGAGGTGTAAGTGGCTGAAGTGACGCAAATTCAACAGCCACACACGTGTGTTCCTTCCTGCCGCGTGCGGGCGTCCGGCAGTGACAGCCAAGGCCAAGCATATTCCCTTAGCCTTGGTGACCTTGGCCCCTCAGTGCACACGGGGGCGGCGCACACACAGCCGATCCCACAGCCTGCTGGCGGCAACAACGAGGCTCACGGCGGCATGCAGGTATAGGAGCCACGAGAAGGATCTCTTGGGAATGAGACTCCCTTCCAGTGTCATAGGGGAGACGCCCTCACCAGTGTCAGATAGGACGATCTCCCAGGCAGTCTCCCAGGCAGTCTCCCAGGCCGTGTGCCGGGAGTATTCTGCGTCATTATGTACACTGTGATCCCTGTCTGCCACGGGCTGCTGCGGCGTGGCAGCAGAAGGGTCTTCCCGGGATCGAGTGGCTTCCACTTTCTGGTCAGTCTCCTGTGCCAGGTTCAGGAGACTGTCTGCCTCTGCTTGCGCTATGTTAATTTTGCCGCGCAGATTTTTTGTCTGCTTTTCGACGGCGTCCTTCACGGCATGCAGGTCCTCCTTGGCGTCCTTCAGGTGTGCCTTGGCTCGGGTCCTGCGGCGGGCGAGGAGGGACATTGCCCTCTCCTCGCGCTCCGCCGCCTGCTGCTCTTCCACCAGGCGTGCGTCGCCCTTGCCCTTGGCGCTCTTGGCCAGAGCACGCAGGTCCCTCGCGCTGGAGATGCTGATGCGCTGCAGCACCTCCAGCACGGAGGTCACGTCCATCAGACGTGCCATGTCCACCTGGGTGGACTCCATCAGCGCCCGGTGGCGCTGATTGTGCTCCTCCATGTGGAGCAGGTGGTCGTGGAGGCGCCGCTGGGTGCGGACCAGGGCGACGTCCACCTCTTCGGCGCTGAGCGCGCCAGACGACTCCAGCCTCCCGCCCAGGGCGAGGCTCAGCACGGTGGTCAGGACCACCACGCCAGTTATTGCTGGCTGCTGAATAATCATTTTTCTAAAGTTTATTATAATACTATGAAAAGTTTGCCGTGGGGGAAATACCTGGAAACACCTTGTTGTTCTCGGCAGATAATTCAGTGTTTAAATATTACAATATGGATAATTTACTGTTATGTATAATCAGGTATAGGCCTGCATAACAAAGTTTTAGTGATTTAAACGTTACTAATTCGATCTACCAAAGTGTCCGTATCATGGAAAATACTTTTCATCGTTATTATATCGTAGTTAAGTAAAGGTGCAGTGAATGTTGTCGACACACACACACACACACACACACACACACACACACACACACACACACAACACACACACACACACACACACACACACACACACACACACACACACACACACACACACACACACACACACACACACACACATAAACACACATACAACACACACACACACACACACACACACACACACACACACACACACACACACACACACACACACACACACACACACACACACACACACACACACACACACACACACACACACACACACACACACATACACACACTTATGTAAACACTCACACACATACACACACACACACACACACACACTGCTTGCTTGGTCTGGTGGAAGCATCTCCGTTTGACGTTCAACTGGGCGCGAGTTCAAAGCCCACTAAAGCTCTTCAAGTTATTATGTGTCAGTGCAAGCAGTTACTATCCCCCTTGAGCAAGGTCACGTGGTGTGTGTGGTGTGTGTGTGTGTGTGTGTGTGTGTGTGTGTGTGTGTGGTGTGTGTGTGTGTGTATGTGTATGTGTATGTGTGTGTGTGTGTGTGTAGTGTATGTGTATGTGTGTGTGTGTGTGTGTGTTGTGTGTGTGTGTATGTGTGTGTATGTGTGTGTGTGTGTGTGTGTGTTGTGTGTGTGTGTGTGTGTGTGTGTGTGTGTGTGTATGTGTGTGTATGTGTGTATGTGTGTGTGTGTGTGTGTGTGTGTGTGTGTGTGTGTGTTGTGTGTATGTGTGTGTATGTGTGTGTGTGTGTGTGTATGTGTATGTGTGTGTGTGTGTGTGTGTGTGTGTGTGTGACCGTGGGTGAATTATATAGGACCTACTGCCTAGAAATATACTTGGCAAAACGCATTCTCCCCATCCAATACGTTCATTATTTTGTTTTAAACTCCTTAACACCCAGATCTTTCCTTTACTATAAACAAATCGTCTGTTTTTACCCTTAAAATTACCAAAACTAACTTTATATACCAAATTAGTTAGTCGACAAGGATACTAAACAGGTCATATCTATAAAATATTGCTTTTATTAACTAAATATCGTCTAATGATACCCAGATTACAATGGAAATTACGTTCTGGGCCTCAAAGGGTTAAATAAAATAGACTATAGTCAGTCCATTCCTGGTATATAGTATAGTCTCCCGTTGCCTCTCCTCTCCCCACCCAACACACCCTATCACCTGGAAACACTCGATGACAACGTGGTTAACAGACAAACTTAATTATGTTCACAACCTGCCTGACTGGATTTGGAAAGTCGTTGCAACCCGGCATAATTATAACTTGTGCGTGTGTATTACTGGAATAGCTTGGGAGTAAGGAGGAGTGACAGGACGAGGCAGATTTGTGCAGCGCTAAATACGAGGAAATAGCAGGATACAATTATAAACACATACATTAACACTGAAGGATTAACACAGCAAATACACAGGATACATAAATACAAAAATAAATAAATAAATAAACAATAACAAATACTACCATAGTAAATATAATATAAATTTGAAAAACATTGAATCATTTAATAGAAAATAATACGTCATACTAGTATCATATTTGGAATAGTAGGTATTCGGACATTCTGATTTTACTGGTTCTAGGTAGTAGCTTCTAAAAAGAAGAAATACAGAAAAATAACAATGTATAGAAAAAGGTTCATAAAAAACTAAAAACAAAAAAGTAGCATTGTATCTTGAGAATGCAATAAATGTATCGTAGGCCACTAAAACTAAGCCTCTAAAATTTTTTTGAAAATTTTTGTTTGACAATTAATATTTTGTTTCCTTTTGAATATTTTGAGTTAGGTCTTATATCATATTGGGACATGGCAGTGTGTGAACGTTTTAGGACACATTTTATAATTAGGAAGTTATTAAACACATTGATAAAATCTGTATTGTTTATAAATACAGATGATATTTGAACAAAGTGATATGAACAAGACCAATTTGTTATCTAATTATTACTTTTAGAGCGGAACAGGGAATTAAATGGATGGAATTTTGTGTTGCACATACTGAGTACTATTAAGTTGGCAATCTGATTATAAAATTTTAGATATTATGTAGGCATAGCTTAAGAATATAGAATAGATTAGAATTTAAACAAATTATAATGTAGTAAAGATAATGTTACAAAGTACACAAGGTAGGGATGAATTGTTTATTAATAGGAAGCAATTATCTTGTAAAGTATATAATGTAAATGACGGTTGCATATACTAAATTCATAATGTCATCTTACTGTTTTATAACATTGGTTGAATATATAACTAGAGTAAGCAAATATTTTTTATTGTAAATTTGAATCATTTTTAGTAGGATTAAATGGCGGGTAATTATCCTATGATATGTTGGTGTATCAGTTGAATTCTGAAATTTGAAACTAGGGTTCACGGTGAGGTAGTTTAAACAGTCATGTATGATGCCACGTATCATAATTTTCATTATTTTTTAGTAAAATCATTTCAGATCAATAGCTTTTAAAGTCTATATAATAGTAGATTATTTATGGTCTAATAGATTTATCAGCTGAACGGTAGTACCAAGGTTATTAGCCTTGTGAACAGAATTTTTTGTGATAATGATTTTTTTAAGAAATTTAAGAAATTTTCATTAATTTATAATATTTTGAGTACTAGCAGATTTGTCTAATTAATGTGTTTTAAGATTTTATAAATAGGATTACGGTTTGATGTTTAAATTGGAAATTCCTTATATCGATGTAGACTGTTTAAAGATTGATATGAAAAGCTTTTGTCTTATTAGCTTTAGGGAGAGACAATTTCATGAATTCTACTTTTGGCTTTTTAATGAGTTTATACAGCTCAACGTTTGTGGTGTATGAGGAAAATCATTATTTGATAAAATTAGAAAGAGTGGGAATACCGAAAGGTGGATGTTGTATCAAATTGGAAACAATTTCTGTAAATACTTATTGAGTGTCTGCAATATCGGATGGCATCTTTTACTTTATAGTTCATGTTATGTAAGCTAGAAAGTCTATAATTTAAGTTATTTTGTGAATCTATGGGTTCCATATGGTGACATGTTTAAGTTGTAAAACACAATGTTGAAATTTTGATTTTTGATATCTATTTAGAATTGTTATTTTTTATGCCTTAGAGAATACTATTGTATGTCAATTATTTGTTTGACTATTTATAAGGTACGTTATGCAAGTTATTAGGTTTTTTCATGATAATATATTTTGTTTTATTGAACTTCTTGTATAATGACTAGTATTTATGAAATTTTGTTTAAATTTATCTCTGTGCAAGATAGTGTGTCTAATATGGTGTGGTTATTATTGCAAGAAAAGCTATTGATTGAGTAATAATTCTGAATTCTATATTGAGCTTCATTCTTATTTGGATGGGAATGTGAAATCATATTAGAATAGTAGATTTGTCAAATTGTAGGAACTAGATAGACAATACCTTTGCGTGTAAATTTCAGCAAAATTTGAATAATGGTTAGGATGAGAAGTCACCAATTTAAATCATATTGGAAATCTATGTATGAGCATTGAGAACAAAATTTAAAGTTTGAATGTTTGCTAAAAAGTTTTGTAGTGTGTATGGTTGATGCTCAAGAAGTTTATATTAAAGTCATTATGAGTATTAATTTGTTTTGCTGATGTCTTAAGTGCTGTATTTATGACATCGTGAATCGTCAACTGCATATTACTATGGGTCAAATTGTAAAATCAAAAATATTAATTCAGTAAATAAAGTTCTAATAGGTAAGAAATTCTTATATGAACAGTGTATATCATTTGCTTTTCAGATTTTATTGTCAGGAACATAGATAGAAACCTCATTGATAAATGTATCTGTGTTTGTAGATTATAGACTGCAAGTAATAACAAAATATTGATGGCTAATAAAAAAAAATTAATATGAGAAAAGGAGCATAATAAAAAGCAAATATGTTATTGTAGATTTATACGTGACTTGAAGTTTCCGGCATTAGAGTTATATCATGAGCCTAATTGTTGCTCGCAAGTAATGAGCATGGTCACCACTGCATACAGTAGAGACAAATGTAAAAAAAATAAATAAATAAATAAATAAAGTGGGCCTAATAGGTACACAAAATATCTAATACTACGTGACAAGCGTGTATTTGGTCTCTCTCTTTTCAGGGTTTTTTTCGGGCAGGAACCATAATAACTCATCAATACAATTGCATTATAGTAAAAATAAAAATAGATAATAAAAATAATAATAATAAAAAGGCATAATAAAAGCAAAAGTTATAAAATACGTGAGTGAATTTTGGTTCTCTTTTTTTTTTTAGTTATTTTCGAGCAAGGGAGACACTACTTTAAGAACCTGTATAATAAATAATAAATAAATAAATAAATAAGTGGGCCTAATAGGTACACAAAATTATCTAATACTACGTGACAAGCGTGTATTTGGTCTCTCTCTTTTCAGGGGTTTTTTCGGCGGAACCATGATAGCTCATCAATATACAACTATGAAACTGTAAATAATAATAAATAAAAAAATAATAACAAAATACGAACAAGTGTATGATTATTGTTCTCTATTTTATTCTTATTTTATGCTATGATGTTTTTCCTTGGCTAATAAATGTATTCATATTCGAACGCATAATTATGATAAAGTAACGATATCCATTGTTAAGTCGACAGGATACTAAACTGGTCGAACGATTAAATTGAGTTGCGTGTAAGGTTATCAATGGAAGGTCGACTTTGAGAGCTAAATTAAACTGAAACTTACGTGAAGGATTTTCTTTCATCAAGTGTTAACGTTATTTGAAGTCTTTTAACTTACGCAATTTTTCCTTGGCTAAAAAGTAATGTTTATCACTGAATTATGAAAAGTATACTAAATATACGAA
>JACEEZ010018531.1:105000-110000 GCA_016584305.1 Chionoecetes opilio
CATGGGCATTATAGAGAATTTTAAGTATATTATTAGGCATAAGGTCTCTAATTTGATATAATAGAGATACGATTCTAGACAATTTAAGACATAATTCATTAATGTGTGGTTTAAAGGATATGTTATCATCAAAAGTTACACCTAGTAGTTTGTGTTGGTTAGTTCTGTTGATGACATTGTTGTTGTATATCAGAGTAGGAAGAATTTTAGTCGCCTTGTTGGTAAAGAGCATATAATAAGTTTTGTTTAAATTGACGGTTAGTCTATTACTCAAACACCATTTATAAAAATGTTCTAGGTCTTGGTTGGCTGTTTCTATCAAGGATGTAGGGTCTGCACCAGTAATGAATAACGTAGAGTCATCAGCAAAAAGTATTGTTTTTAAATTTGTAAATACATTTGGGAGATCATTTATATAGATAAGGAATAAAATGGGACCGAGGACACTACCCTGAGGGACTCCGTACTGAATATGTTGAGGTATTCAAGGTTGACAATTCTGAAATTTTGTACTTTGGGTTCTACCGGTGAGGTAGTCTCTAAACCAGTCATGTATGATGCCACGTATACCATAATGTTTCAATTTTTGTAGTAAGATATCATGTTTCACTGTATCAAAAGCTTTAGTAAAGTCTATATAAATAGTGAGCATTGTATGTTGAGCATCCAAGGCAGAGTAGATGTTATCGGTGAAGGCGGTCAGAGCACTAAAGGTACTTAAGCCTTGTCGAAAACCAAATTGTTCTTTGTTGATAATAGATTTTTTGTTTAAGAAATTTAATAGAATTTTTTTCATTAATTTTTCGAATATTTTTGAGTAGGTGCTTAGCAGTGATATTGGTCTGTAATTGGCAATGTTGTCTTTTGGACCTTTTTTATAAATAGGGATTACGGTTGCATGTTCTAAACATTGAGGAAAAATTCCTTTTTCGATGGACTGGTTGAACAAGATTGATAATGGAACAGCTATTTGTTCTTTATTAGCTTTTAGGAGAGAGACGGAGATTTCATGGATATTACACTTTTTGTTTTTTAATGAGTTTATTACAGCTGCAACGTCTTGTGGTAGTACTGGAGGAACAATCATTGATGTTGGATAATTACCTCTCAGAAAGTCAAGTGGGTTAATATCGGAAGGTGGGATGTTGTTATCTAAATTGGAAGCAATATCTGTATAATACTTATTGAAGGCCTCTGCAATATCGGATGGGCATCTCATTACTTTATTATTCATTGTTATGTAACTGAGATAAGTTTTTTATAGTTATTTTTCAGCTGATTTATGGTTTTCCATATTTTGCGTGTATCATTTTTAAAGTTTGTAAATATCGACATATAGTATGAAATTTTATGATTTTTTATAATCCTATTTAGGACATTGCGGTATTTTTTATAATCACTTTCAGAGACAATACCTATTTTATAGTCCTTAAATAGATTATTTTTGGTCTTGACCGATTTAATTACAGCTGACGTTATCCAAGGGTTATGTAGCCGTTTTTCAGAAATATATTTTGTTTTTATTGGGAAACATTCATTGTATAAATTACTCAGTTTGTCTAGAAATGTATTAAAGTTTAAATTTATCTCTTGTGAAGATAAGAGTGTGTTCCATAATATGGTGTGAAGTTTTTGAGAGAAAAGCTCCTTATTATTAGGAGTTACATTTCTGAATTCTATTTTATTGAGCTTTGATTTTTTTGGGGGGAAGGAAATATTTAAGAAAATAGGAAGATGGTCCGAAATGGGAAAGTGTACAATACCTGCGGTAAACTTTCCACAAAAATTAGTGAATATATGGTCTAGGAGAGAAGGGTCACCCAAATTTAAACTATCTGGAAATCTAGTGGGTCTGGAGATGTGAGGAACAAAATTTAAAGTTTGAATGTTTGCTAAAAAGTTATTTGTTGGTGTATGGGTTGTATGCTCAAGTAAGTTTATATTAAAGTCTCCTATGAGTATTATTTTATTCTGTTTTGCTTTGTCTTGTAATGCTGTATTTATGACATTCGTGAATTCGTCTACTGCAATATGTTTACTATTTGGTCTATATATTGCACAAATCAGAAAACTGATTGATTCAGTAATAATTCTAATAGTAAGTAATTCAATGTCATTATTGATACATGTTAAATCATATTGTTGTTCAGATTTTAAATTGTCAGAAACATAGATAGAAACACCTCCTTGAGTGAAATGTATCGGTAGTTTGTAGATGTTATAGCGACTTGCCAACGTAACTAACACAAAGTCATTGAAATTGGGCTTAATATAAAAAAAAAAACTTCCAACGCTATGAGAAAAAATAAAAGAAAAAGCGAAATATATTGTTAACTTGTAGATGTTATAGCGACTTGCCAACGTTATAACACAAAGGCATTAGAGTATAAGTCATCAGAGCCCTCAAGTGTGCCTCCAGAGCCTACCATCCGAGCCCTGGGTCACCACTGCCTACAGGCGCTAGAGGCACAAATGTAAAACAAAAATAATAAATAAATAAATAAATAAAGTGGGCCTAATAGGTACACAAAATATCTAATACTACGTGACAAGCGTGTATTTGGTCTCTCTCTTTCAGGGGTTTTTTCAGCCAGGAACCATAATAACTCATCAATAACAACTGTGCCATTATAGTAAAAAAATAAAAAATAGGCATAATAGAAAATAATAATAATAAAAAGGCGGCATAATACAAAAGCAAAAAGATTATTAAAATACGTGACGTGAATTTTGGTTTCTCTTTTTTTTATAGTTATTTTTTCGGCAAAGAAGGAGATCACTACTATAATAAGAACTGTATAATAAATAATAAATAAATAAATAAATAAAGTGGGCCTAATAGGTACACAAAATATCTAATACTACGTGACAAGCGTGTATTTGGTCTCTCTCTTTTCAGGGTTTTTTTCGGCAGGAACCATGATAGCTCATCAATATAATCACTACTATAAGAACTGTATAATAAATAATAAATAAAAAATAATAACAAAATACGAGACAAGTACGTATATATTTGTTCTCTATTTTTTTCTTATAATTTATAGCTATGACCTGTTTAGTATCCTTGTAGTCTAACTAATTGGGTATATTCAATTACTTTTCGTAATTTTATGGCTAACAACAGACGATTTTTTTATATCCAAGGCAAGATCATGGCGTGAAGGGGTTAAAGGTGCGGGAAGGTGTGATCGTGAATGGCAGGTGCGACTTGAGAGCCAATAATGGAAACTTGAAAGCTTCGTGAAGGATTTTCATGTTACAGTTTTCAGTTTGAAGCTTATTGAATTCCTTTTTAACACCTTCACGCCCAGATCTTTCCTTGGCTATAAAAAAAATGTATGTTTTCGAACCATGAAATTATGAAAAGTAACTGAATATACCAAATTAGTTAGTCGACAAGGATACTAAACTGGTCATATCTATAAAATATTGCTTATATTATAAAGAATCGTCTTATGGTAGCTAAATTACAATGGAAATTACGCTCTGGGTCTCAAAGGGTTAAAGATGGAAGTTACGTTCGCTTGTTTCCATTCGCTGGGAAGTTTACCGTGACTAAAATATACTAAATATGACGAATAGTGTTTTTTTTTTTTCCATATTCTTGAGGAATCTTTCTATGATATGATCCATGATATGTTTTCAAGAAAGTTTTTTTTTTTTCTCTCTCTCTCTCTCTCTCTCTCTCTCTCTCTCTCTCTCTCTCTCTCTCTCTCTCTCTCTCTCCTCTCTCTCTCTCTCTCTCTCCTCTCTCTCTCTCTCTCTCTCTCTCTCTCTCTCTCTCTCTCTCTCTCTCTCTCTCTCTCTCTCTCTCTCTCTCTCTCTCTCTCTCTCTCTCTCTCTCTCTCTCTCTCTCTCTCTCTCTCTCTCTCTCTCTCTCTCTCTCTCTCTCTCTATACTGTGCTGAACTTTTGATCTGAAGATTCTGAATGGTGTCATCATTACCTTCTGAAATATGAGTGTGATATGAAGTGATCAGAAACCAATTATCAGCCAATGACCTTACTAGATTGTGGTGACAGACGGTGTTGAATGGAAAATCGTGACTCATGAATTAAAAATGCTTTATACATACATTATTTTGTACCCCTTAAATCATACACTTAATGTACTTCTTGGTAAACTGAGTATTAACGAGATCCACTGGCGTCACGATAACTGTTCTTTCTCTTGGCTTTACGCTGATCCTTGACACGACTAAAACACTAATGGTGTGGCCTTCACGCTGGCAGTATGTGCAAGTGAAGGTCGTGTGTGTGTGTTTATGGGGGTTGGGGTGTGGTGGTTATAGGTCAGTGTAAATGTTTTGATGATGAAATAGGTGCATGTGCTTTAAAGTTTCAACCTTGTGACGTCAATAATTGAAGGAAGAGAGAGAGAGAGAGAGAGAGAGAGAGAGAGAGAGAGAGAGAGAGAGAGAGAGAGAGAGAGAGAGAGAGAGAGAGAGAGAGAGAGAGAGAGAGAGAGAGAGAGAGAGAGAGAGAGAGAGAGAGAGAGAGAGAGAGAGAGAGAGAGAGAGCGAACCACATCTTGCGTTTGGTATCATATGCCGAATTCTGGCAAATCGAGTAAATTCCGTCGCATTTGGGGATGATACAAGAATAGAGTTGTGGCCGAATATGCAAGATAAATCCATTGTGATCCAAAAGAAAACATAGACGTGACATTGGCGTGAAGAGCATAGAGACAGGATAAGTTGTGAGAGAAATGTGAGGTGCAGAGATGCTATTATGATATTGGATCTGAGAACTTCTTTTAAAATGAAAGAAAAAAAAATAGAGAAATTGATATACATGGAGGGTCTTTCAGGTGTGTTGGAGTCAAGTGTCTGGAGGTGTAAGTGGCTGAAGTGACGCAAATTCAACAGCCACACACGTGTGTTCCTTCCTGCCGCGTGCGGGCGTCCGGCAGTGACAGCCAAGGCCAAGCATATTCCCTTAGCCTTGGTGACCTTGGCCCCTCAGTGCACACGGGGGCGGCGCACACACAGCCGATCCCAC
>JACEEZ010018531.1:115000-157940 GCA_016584305.1 Chionoecetes opilio
GATAATAGATTTTTTGTTTAAGAAATTTAATAGAATTTTTTTCATTAATTTTTCGAATATTTTTGAGTAGGTGCTTAGCAGTGATATTGGTCTGTAATTGGCAATGTTGTCTTTTAGACCTTTTTTATAAATAGGGATTACGGTTGCATGTTCTAAACATTGAGGAAAAATTCCTTTTTCGATGGACTGGTTGAACAAGATTGATAATGGAACAGCTATTTGTTCTTTATTAGCTTTTAGGAGAGAGACGGAGATTTCATGGATATTACACTTTTTGTTTTTTAATGAGTTTATTACAGCTGCAACGTCTTGTGGTAGTACTGGAGGAACAATCATTGATGTTGGATAATTACTCTCAGAAAGTCAAGTGGGTTAATATCGGAAGGTGGGATGTTGTTATCTAAATTGGAAGCAATATCTGTATAATACTTATTGAAGGCCTCTGCAATATCGGATGGGCATCTCATTACTTTATTATTCATTGTTATGTAACTGAGATAAGTTTTTTATAGTTATTTTTCAGCTGATTTATGGTTTTCCATATTTTGCGTGTATCATTTTTAAAGTTTGTAAATATCGACATATAGTATGAAATTTTATGATTTTTTATAATCCTATTTAGGACATTGCGGTATTTTTTATAATCACTTTCAGAGACAATACCTATTTTATAGTCCTTAAATAGATTATTTTTGGTCTTGACCGATTTAATTACAGCTGACGTTATCCAAGGGTTATGTAGCCGTTTTTCAGAAATATATTTTGTTTTTATTGGGAAACATTCATTGTATAAATTACTCAGTTTGTCTAGAAATGTATTAAAGTTTAAATTTATCTCTTGTGAAGATAAGAGTGTGTTCCATAATATGGTGTGAGTTTTTGAGAGAAAAGCTCCTTATTATTAGGAGTTACATTTCTGAATTCTATTTTATTGAGCTTTGATTTTTTTGGGGGAAGGAATATTTAAGAAAATAGGAAGATGGTCCGAAATGGGAAAGTGTACAATACCTGCGGTAAACTTTCCACAAAAATTAGTGAATATATGGTCTAGGAGAGAAGGGTCACCCAAATTTAAACTATCTGGAAATCTAGTGGGTCTGGAGATGTGAGGAACAAAATTTAAAGTTTGAATGTTTGCTAAAAGTTATTGTTGGTGTATGGGTTGTATGCTCAAGTAAGTTTATATTAAAGTCTCCTATGAGTATTATTTTATTCTGTTTTGCTTTGTCTTGTAATGCTGTATTTATGACATTCGTGAATTCGTCTACTGCAATATGTTTACTATTTGGTCTATATATTGCACAAATCAGAAAACTGATTGATTCAGTAATAATTCTAATAGTAAGTAATTCAATGTCATTATTGATACATGTTAAATCATATTGTTGTTCAGATTTTAAATTGTCAGAAACATAGATAGAAACACCTCCTTGAGTGAAATGTATCGGTAGTTTGTAGATGTTATAGCGACTTGCCAACGTAACTAACACAAAGTCATTGAAATTGGGCTTAATATAAAAAAAAAAACTTCCAACGCTATGAGAAAAAATAAAAGAAAATCGAAATATATTGTTAACTTGTAGATGTTATAGCGACTTGCCAACGTTATAACACAAAGGCATTAGAGTATAAGTCATCAGAGCCCTCAAGTGTGCCTCCAGAGCCTACCATCCGAGCCCTGGGTCACCACTGCCTACAGGCGCTAGAGGCACAAATGTAAAACAAAAATATAATAAATAAATAAATAAAGTGGGCCTAATAGGTACACAAAATATCTAATACTACGTGACAAGCGTGTATTTGGTCTCTCTCTTTTCAGGGGTTTTTTCAGCCAGGAACCATAATAACTCATCAATAACAACTGTGCCATTATAGTAAAAAAATAAAAAATAGGCATAATAGAAAATAATAATAATAAAAAGGCGGCATAATACAAAAGCAAAAAGATTATTAAAATACGTGACGTGAATTTTGGTTTCTCTTTTTTTTATAGTTATTTTTTCGGCAAAGAAGGAGATCACTACTATAATAAGAACTGTATAATAAATAATAAATAAATAAATAAATAAAGTGGGCCTAATAGGTACACAAAATATCTAATACTACGTGACAAGCTGTATTTGGTCTCTCTCTTTTCAGGGTTTTTTTCGGCAGGAACCATGATAGCTCATCAATATAATCACTACTATAAGAACTGTATAATAAATAATAAATAAAAAATAATAACAAAATACGAGACAAGTACGTATATATTTGTTCTCTATTTTTTTCTTATAATTTATAGCTATGACCTGTTTAGTATCCTTGTAGTCTAACTAATTGGGTATATTCAATTACTTTTCGTAATTTTATGGCTAACAACAGACGATTTTTTATATCCAAGGCAAGATCATGGCGTGAAGGGGTTAAAGGTGCGGGAAGGTGTGATCGTGAATGGCAGGTGCGACTTGAGAGCCAATAATGGAAACTTGAAAGCTTCGTGAAGGATTTTCATGTTACAGTTTTCAGTTTGAAGCTTATTGAATTCCTTTTTAACACCTTCACGCCCAGATCTTTCCTTGGCTATAAAAAAAAATGTATGTTTTCGAACCATGAAATTATGAAAAGTAACTGAATATACCAAATTAGTTAGTCGACAAGGATACTAAACTGGTCATATCTATAAAATTATGCTTATATTATAAAGAATCGTCTATGGTAGCTAAATTACAATGGAAATTACGCTCTGGGTCTCAAAGGGTTAAAGATGGAAGTTACGTTCGCTTGTTTCCATTCGCTGGGAAGTTTACGTGATAAATATACTAAATATGACGAATAGTGTTTTTTTTTTTTCCATATTCTTGAGGAATCTTTTCTATGATATGATCCATGATATGTTTTCAAAGTTTTTTTTTTTTCTCTCTCTCTCTCTCTCTCTCTCTCTCCTCTCTCTCTCTCTCTCTCCTCTCTCTCTCTCTCTCTCTCTCTCTCTCTCTCTCCTCTCTCTCCTTCTCTCTCTCTCTCTCTCTCTCTCTCTCTCTCTCTCTCTCTCTCTCTCTCTCTCTCTCTCTCTCTCTCTCTCTCTCTCTCTCTCTCTCTCTCTCTCTCTCTCTCTCTCTCTCTCTCTCTCTCTCTCTCTCTATACTGTGCTGAACTTTTGATCTGAAGATTCTGAATGGTGTCATCATTACCTTCTGAAATATGAGTGTGATATGAAGTGATCAGAAACCAATTATCAGCCAATGACCTTACTAGATTGTGGTGACAGACGGTGTTGAATGGAAAATCGTGACTCATGAATTAAAAATGCTTTATACATACATTATTTTGTACCCCTTAAATCATACACTTAATGTACTTCTTGGTAAACTGAGTATTAACGAGATCCACTGGCGTCACGATAACTGTTCTTTCTCTTGGCTTTACGCTGATCCTTGACACGACTAAAACACTAATGGTGTGGCCTTCACGCTGGCAGTATGTGCAAGTGAAGGTCGTGTGTGTGTGTTTATGGGGGTTGGGGTGTGTGGTTATAGGTCAGTGTAAATGTTTTGATGATGAAATAGGTGCATGTGCTTTAAAGTTTCAACTTGGGACGTCAATAATTGAAGGAAGAGAGAGAAGGAGAGAGAGAGAGGAGGAGAGAGAGAGAGAGAGAGAGAGAGGAAGAGAGAGAGAGAGAGAGAGAGAGAGAGAGAGAGAGAGAGAGAGAGAGAGAGAGAGAGAGAGAGAGAGAGAGAGAGAGAGAGAGAGAGAGAGAGAGAGAGAGCGAACCACATCTTGCGTTTGGTATCATATGCCGAATTCTGGCAAATCGAGTAAATTCCGTCGCATTTGGGGGATGATACAAGAATAGAGTTGTGGCCGAATATGCAAGATAAATCCATTGTGATCCAAAAGAAAACATAGACGTGACATTGGCGTGAAGAGCATAGAGACAGGATAAGTTGTGAGAGAAATGTGAGGTGCAGAGATGCTATTATGATATTGGATCTGAGAACTTCTTTTAAAATGAAAGAAAAAAAAATAGAGAAATTGATATACATGGAGGGTCTTTCAGGTGTGTTGGAGTCAAGTGTCTGGAGGTGTAAGTGGCTGAAGTGACGCAAATTCAACAGCCACACACGTGTGTTCCTTCCTGCCGCGTGCGGGCGTCCGGCAGTGACAGCCAAGGCCAAGCATATTCCCTTAGCCTTGGTGACCTTGGCCCCTCAGTGCACACGGGGGCGGCGACACACACAGCCGATCCCACAGCCTGCTGGCGGCAACAACGAGGCTCACGGCGGCATGCAGGTATAGGAGCCACGAGAAGGATCTCTTGGGAATGAGACTCCCTTCCAGTGTCATAGGGGAGACGCCCTCACCAGTGTCAGATAGGACGATCTCCCAGGCAGTCTCCCAGGCAGTCTCCCAGGCCGTGTGCCGGGAGTATTCTGCGTCATTATGTACACTGTGATCCCTGTCTGCCACGGGCTGCTGCGGCGTGGCAGCAGAAGGGTCTTCCCGGGATCGAGTGGCTTCCACTTTCTGGTCAGTCTCCTGTGCCAGGTTCAGGAGACTGTCTGCCTCTGCTTGCGCTATGTTAATTTTGCCGCGCAGATTTTTTGTCTGCTTTTCGACGGCGTCCTTCACGGCATGCAGGTCCTCCTTGGCGTCCTTCAGGTGTGCCTTGGCTCGGGTCCTGCGGCGGGCGAGGAGGGACATTGCCCTCTCCTCGCGCTCCGCCGCCTGCTGCTCTTCCACCAGGCGTGCGTCGCCCTTGCCCTTGGCGCTCTTGGCCAGAGCACGCAGGTCCCTCGCGCTGGAGATGCTGATGCGCTGCAGCACCTCCAGCACGGAGGTCACGTCCATCAGACGTGCCATGTCCACCTGGGTGGACTCCATCAGCGCCCGGTGGCGCTGATTGTGCTCCTCCATGTGGAGCAGGTGGTCGTGGAGGCGCCGCTGGGTGCGGACCAGGGCGACGTCCACCTCTTCGGCGCTGAGCGCGCCAGACGACTCCAGCCTCCCGCCCAGGGCGAGGCTCAGCACGGTGGTCAGGACCACCACGCCAGTTATTGCTGGCTGCTGAATAATCATTTTTCTAAAGTTTATTATAATACTATGAAAAGTTTGCCGTGGGGGAAATACCTGGAAACACCTTGTTGTTCTCGGCAGATAATTCAGTGTTTAAATATTACAATATGGATAATTTACTGTTATGTATAATCAGGTATAGGCCTGCATAACAAAGTTTTAGTGATTTAAACGTTACTAATTCGATCTACCAAAGTGTCCGTATCATGGAAAATACTTTTCATCGTTATTATATCGTAGTTAAGTAAAGGTGCAGTGAATGTTGTCGACACACACACACACACACACACACACACACACACACACACACACACACACATAAACACACACACACACACACACACACACACACACACACACACACACACACACACACACACACCACACACATACACACACACACACACACACACACACACACACACACACACACACACACACACACACACACACACACACATAAACACACACAACACACACACACACACACACACACACACACACACACACACACACACACATACACACACTTATGTAAACACTCACACACATACACACACACACACACACACACACACTGCTTGCTTGGTCTGGTGGAAGCATCTCCGTTTGACGTTCAACTGGGCGCGAGTTCAAAGCCCACTAAAGCTCTTCAAGTTATTATGTGTCAGTGCAAGCAGTTACTATCCCCCTTGAGCAAGGTCACGTGGTGTGTGTGTGGTGTGTGTGTGTGTGTGTGTGTGTGTGTGTGTGGTGTGTGTGTGTGTGTTGTGTATGTGTATGTGTATGTGTATGTGTGTGTGTGTGTGTATGTGTATGTGTATGTGTGTGTGTGTGTGTGTGTGTGTGTGTGTGTATGTGTGTGTATGTGTGTGTTGTGTGTGTGTGTGTGTGTGTGTGTGTGTGTGTTGTGTGTGTGTGTGTGTGTATGTGTATGTGTGTGTATGTGTGTGTGTGTGTGTGTGTGTGTGTGTGTGTGTGTGTGTGTGTGTATGTGTGTGTATGTGTGTGTGTGTGTGTTGTGTATGTGTATGTGTGTGATGTGTGTGTGTGTGTGTGTGTGTGACCGTGGGTGAATTATATAGGACCTACTGCCTAGAAATATACTTGGCAAAACGCATTCTCCCCATCCAATACGTTCATTATTTTGTTTTAAACTCCTTAACACCCAGATCTTTCCTTTACTATAAACAAATCGTCTGTTTTTACCCTTAAAATTACCAAAACTAACTTTATATACCAAATTAGTTAGTCGACAAGGATACTAAACAGGTCATATCTATAAAATATTGCTTTTATTAACTAAATATCGTCTAATGATACCCAGATTACAATGGAAATTACGTTCTGGGCCTCAAAGGGTTAAATAAAATAGACTATAGTCAGTCCATTCCTGGTATATAGTATAGTCTCCCGTTGCCTCTCCTCTCCCCACCCAACACACCCTATCACCTGGAAACACTCGATGACAACGTGGTTAACAGACAAACTTAATTATGTTCACAACCTGCCTGACTGGATTTGGAAAGTCGTTGCAACCCGGCATAATTATAACTTGTGCGTGTGTATTACTGGAATAGCTTGGGAGTAAGGAGGAGTGACAGGACGAGGCAGATTTGTGCAGCGCTAAATACGAGGAAATAGCAGGATACAATTATAAACACATACATTAACACTGAAGGATTAACACAGCAAATACACAGGATACATAATACATAATAATATAATAAACAATAACATAATACATAATACAACATAGTAAATGATAATAATAAATACAGTAGGACATGAACAGACAGAAACACTTGAAACACTTGAAACACTTTAATATGCTTACCATACATAATACATACGTTAATAAAGTTATATAACATAATTTGTGTAAGCAGCCCATACGAAGCCATACGGCTATTCGGGCAGCATCTCTGTAGTTTATAAACAAGTTTATCTAGGACGTCAGTAGCAATTACATAAAAGAAGAAAAAAAAAAAAAAAAAAAAAAAAAAAAAAAAAACTAGAAAAACAGGGTAAACAAAACAAAAAAACACAAACAAAAACAAAAATCAGGAGAAATACATAGACAATTGCTCAAAAATTCATTTGTAGAATGCTAATAAAATGTATTGTTGGCACTATAATAAATCTACATGACCATCCTTAGAAATATATTAGAACAAATATTAGAACAAATATCTTGTCAGTATTGGGACAATAAATACTTTTTGTATTGCCTTTTAAATGAACATAATGTTGGTAGGGTCTTAACAGAGTCGGGTATATTATTCCATATCTTGGGACCAGAGTAGGCTAGTGAGTGTTGAAAAACTGTCAGGTTATGTTGTGGTACACGGAGGTGTTCACAGTTGCGGGTGGGGTAGTTATGTTGAGGGAGCAAGTTAATATAATGACCACCAGTAACTAATTTGTGCATATATATTCCAATCTGTAATTTGTTTATGTCAAATAATTTCAAGATGTTCATATTCTTAAATAAAGGGTGAGTATGATCAAAGTAGCCCGAATTTGTAATGATCCTAATTATTTTCTTTTGTAGCCGGAACAGGGGAAGTAAATGAGTGGGATATGTGTTGCACCAGACTGGAGTACAATATTGAAAGTGTGGCAATACATGGGCATTATAGAGAATTTTAAGTATATTATTAGGCATAAGGTCTCTAATTTGATATAATAGAGATACGATTCTAGACAATTTAAGACATAATTCATTAATGTGTGGTTTAAAGGATATGTTATCATCAAAGTTACACCTAGTAGTTTGTGTTGGTTAGTTCTGTTGATGACATTGTTGTTGTATATCAGAGTAGGAAGAATATTTAGTCGCCTTGTTGGTAAAGAGCATATAATAAGTTTTGTTTAAATTGACGGTTAGTCTATTACTCAAACACCATTTATAAAAATGTTCTAGGTCTTGGTTGGCTGTTTCTATCAAGGATGTAGGGTCTGCACCAGTAATGAATAACGTAGAGTCATCAGCAAAAAGTATTGTTTTTAAATTTGTAAATACATTTGGGAGATCATTTATATAGATAAGGAATAAAATGGGACCGAGGACACTACCCTGAGGGACTCCGTACTGAATATGTTGAGGTATTCAAGGTTGACAATTCTGAAATTTTGTACTTTGGGTTCTACCGGTGAGGTAGTCTCTAAACCAGTCATGTATGATGCCACGTATACCATAATGTTTCAATTTTTGTAGTAAGATATCATGTTTCACTGTATCAAAAGCTTTAGTAAAGTCTATATAAATAGTGAGCATTGTATGTTGAGCATCCAAGGCAGAGTAGATGTTATCGGTGAAGGCGGTCAGAGCACTAAAGGTACTTAAGCCTTGTCGAAA
Organism: Chionoecetes opilio; assembly: GCA_016584305.1. Taxonomy (NCBI): domain Eukaryota; kingdom Metazoa; phylum Arthropoda; class Malacostraca; order Decapoda; family Majidae; genus Chionoecetes; species Chionoecetes opilio. The sequence continues at coordinate 123,417 of JACEEZ010018531.1, forward strand.
ACCAAATTGTTCTTTGTTGATAATAGATTTTTTGTTTAAGAAATTTAATAGAATTTTTTTCATTAATTTTTCGAATATTTTTGAGTAGGTGCTTAGCAGTGATATTGGTCTGTAATTGGCAATGTTGTCTTTTAGACCTTTTTTATAAATAGGGATTACGGTTGCATGTTCTAAACATTGAGGAAAAATTCCTTTTTCGATGGACTGGTTGAACAAGATTGATAATGGAACAGCTATTTGTTCTTTATTAGCTTTTAGGAGAGAGACGGAGATTTCATGGATATTACACTTTTTGTTTTTTAATGAGTTTATTACAGCTGCAACGTCTTGTGGTAGTACTGGAGGAACAATCATTGATGTTGGATAATTACCTCTCAGAAAGTCAAGTGGGTTAATATCGGAAGGTGGGATGTTGTTATCTAAATTGGAAGCAATATCTGTATAATACTTATTGAAGGCCTCTGCAATATCGGATGGGCATCTCATTACTTTATTATTCATTGTTATGTAACTGAGATAAGTTTTTTTATAGTTATTTTTCAGCTGATTTATGGTTTTCCATATTTTGCGTGTATCATTTTTAAAGTTTGTAAATATCGACATATAGTATGAAATTTTATGATTTTTTATAATCCTATTTAGGACATTGCGGTATTTTTTATAATCACTTTCAGAGACAATACCTATTTTATAGTCCTTAAATAGATTATTTTTGGTCTTGACCGATTTAATTACAGCTGACGTTATCCAAGGGTTATGTAGCCGTTTTTCAGAAATATTTTGTTTTTATTGGGAAACATTCATTGTATAAATTACTCAGTTTGTCTAGAAATGTATTAAAGTTTAAATTTATCTCTTGTGAAGATAAGAGTGTGTTCCATAATATGGTGTGAAGTTTTTGAGAGAAAAGCTCCTTATTATTAGGAGTTACATTTCTGAATTCTATTTTATTGAGCTTTGATTTTTTTGGGGGAAGGAAATATTTAAGAAAATAGGAAGATGGTCCGAAATGGGAAAGTGTACAATACCTGCGGTAAACTTTCCACAAAAATTAGTGAATATATGGTCTAGGAGAGAAGGGTCACCCAAATTTAAACTATCTGGAAATCTAGTGGGTCTGGAGATGTGAGGAACAAAATTTAAAGTTTGAATGTTTGCTAAAAAGTTATTTGTTGGTGTATGGGTTGTATGCTCAAGTAAGTTTATATTAAAGTCTCCTATGAGTATTATTTTATTCTGTTTTGCTTTGTCTTGTAATGCTGTATTTATGACATTCGTGAATTCGTCTACTGCAATATGTTTACTATTTGGTCTATATATTGCACAAATCAGAAAACTGATTGATTCAGTAATAATTCTAATAGTAAGTAATTCAATGTCATTATTGATACATGTTAAATCATATTGTTGTTCAGATTTTAAATTGTCAGAAACATAGATAGAAACACCTCCTTGAGTGAAATGTATCGGTAGTTTGTAGATGTTATAGCGACTTGCCAACGTAACTAACACAAAGTCATTGAAATTGGGCTTAATATAAAAAAAAAAACTTCCAACGCTATGAGAAAAAATAAAAGAAAAAGCGAAATATATTGTTAACTTGTAGATGTTATAGCGACTTGCCAACGTTATAACACAAAGGCATTAGAGTATAAGTCATCAGAGCCCTCAAGTGTGCCTCCAGAGCCTACCATCCGAGCCCTGGGTCACCACTGCCTACAGGCGCTAGAGGCACAAATGTAAAACAAAAATAATAAATAAATAAATAAATAAAGTGGGCCTAATAGGTACACAAAATATCTAATACTACGTGACAAGCGTGTATTTGGTCTCTCTCTTTTCAGGGTTTTTTCAGCCAGGAACCATAATAACTCATCAATAACAACTGTGCCATTATAGTAAAAAAATAAAAAATAGGCATAATAGAAAATAATAATAATAAAAAGGCGGCATAATACAAAAGCAAAAAGATTATTAAAATACGTGACGTGAATTTTGGTTTCTCTTTTTTTTATAGTTATTTTTTCGGCAAAGAAGGAGATCACTACTATAAGAACTGTATAATAAATAATAAATAAATAAATAAATAAAGTGGGCCTAATAGGTACACAAAATATCTAATACTACGTGACAAGCGTGTATTTGGTCTCTCTCTTTTCAGGGGTTTTTTCGGCAGGAACCATGATAGCTCATCAATATAATCACTACTATAAGAACTGTATAATAAATAATAAATAAAAAATAATAACAAAATACGAGACAAGTACGTATATATTTGTTCTCTATTTTTTTCTTATAATTTATAGCTATGACCTGTTTAGTATCCTTGTAGTCTAACTAATTGGGTATATTCAATTACTTTTCGTAATTTTATGGCTAACAACAGACGATTTTTTTATATCCAAGGCAAGATCATGGCGTGAAGGGGTTAAAGGTGCGGGAAGGTGTGATCGTGAATGGCAGGTGCGACTTGAGAGCCAATAATGGAAACTTGAAAGCTTCGTGAAGGATTTTCATGTTACAGTTTTCAGTTTGAAGCTTATTGAATTCCTTTTTAACACCTTCACGCCCAGATCTTTCCTTGGCTATAAAAAAAATGTATGTTTTCGAACCATGAAATTATGAAAAGTAACTGAATATACCAAATTAGTTAGTCGACAAGGATACTAAACTGGTCATATCTATAAAATATTGCTTATATTATAAAGAATCGTCTTATGGTAGCTAAATTACAATGGAAATTACGCTCTGGGTCTCAAAGGGTTAAAGATGGAAGTTACGTTCGCTTGTTTCCATTCGCTGGGAAGTTTACCGTGACTAAAATATACTAAATATGACGAATAGTGTTTTTTTTTTTCCATATTCTTGAGGAATCTTTCTATGATATGATCCATGATATGTTTTCAAGAAAGTTTTTTTTTTTCTCTCTCTCTCTCTCTCTCTCTCTCTCTTTCTCTCTCTCTCTCTCTCTCTCTCTCTCTCTCTCTCTCTCTCTCTCTCTCTCTCTCTCTCTCCTCTCTCTCTCCTCTCTCTCTCTCTCTCTCTCTCTCTCTCTCTCAAGGTGACAAATTCTGAAATTTTGTACTTGGGTTCTACCGGTGAGGTAGTTCTAAACCAGTCATGTTGATGCCACGTATACCATAATGTTTCAATTTTTGTAGTAAGATTCATTTTCACTGTATCAAAAAGACTTTAGTAAAGTCTATATAAATCAGTGAGCATTGTATGTTGAGCATCCAAGGCAGAGTAGATGTTACGGTGAAGGCGGTCAGAGCACATAAAGGTACTGAAGCCCGTGTCGGAAAAACCAAATTGTTCTTGCTGATAATAGATTTTTTGTTTAAGACAATTTAATAGAATTTTTTCATACATTTTTCGAATATTTTTGAGTAGGTGATTAAGCAGTGATATTGGTCTGTAATGGCAATGTTGTCTTGAGACCTTTTGATAAATAGGGATTACGGTCGCATGTTCTAAACATTGAGGAAAAAATTCCTTTTCGATGGGATGGTTGAACAAGATTGATAATGAACAGCTATTTGTCTTTATTAGCTTTTAGAGTAGAGACGGAGGATTCATGGATATTACACTTTTTGTTTTTTAATGAGTTATTACAGCTGCAACGTATTGTGGTTAGTACTGGAGGAACAATAATTGATGTTGGATAATTTACCTTCTCAGAAAGTCAAGGGGTTTAATATCGGAAGGGGGATGTTGTTATCTAAAATTGACAGCAATCTGTTATAATACTTATTGAAGGCCTTCGCAATATCGGCTATGTGCATCTCATTACTTATTATTCATGTTATGTAACTGAGATAAGTTTTGTTATAGTATTTTTCAGCTGATTTATGGTTTTCCATATTTTGCTGTATAATTCTTAACGTTTGTAATATCGGACATATAGTATGAAATTTTATGATTTTTAGAATCCGTATTTAGGACATTTCCCCCCCCCCCCCGGTATTTTTTATAAATCACTTCAGAGACAATACCTATTTATAGTCCTTAAATAGATTATTTTGGTCTTGACGATTAATACAGCTGAATGACGTTATCCAAGGGTTATGTAGCCGTTTTTCAGAAATATAATTTGTTTTTATTGGGAAACATTCATTGTATAAAATTACCAGGTTTGTTCGAAAATGTATTAAAGTTTAAATTTATCTTTGTGAAGAAAGAGTGTGTTCCATAATATGGTGTGAAGTTTCGAGAGAAAAGCTACTTATTATTAGGGTTTCATTTCTGAATTCTATTTTATTGAGCTTTGATTTTTTTGGGGGGAAGGAAATATTTAAGGAAAATAGGAAGAGGTCCGAATGGGAAAGTGTACAATACTGGCGGTAAACTTTCCACAAAAAATTAGTGGAAAATATGGTCTAGGAGAGAAGGGTCACCCAAATTAAACTATCTGGAAATCTAGATGGGTCTAGGGGAGGTGTGAGGAAACAAAATTTAAAGTTTGAAGTTGCTAAAAAGTTATTTTGTTGGTGTATGGGTTGTTATGGCCTCAAGTAATGTTTATATTAAAGTCTCCTATGGATTATTATTTTATCTGTTTTGCTTTGTCTGTAATGCTGTATTTATGACATACGTGAGTGAATGTAGTTCTACTGCAATTGTTTACTATTTGGTCTATATATTGCACCAAAGCAGAAAACTGATTGAGTTCAGTAATAATCTAATAGTAATAATTCAATGTATTATTGATACATGTAAATCATATTGTTGTTCAGATTTTAATGTCAGAAATGATAGGAAAAAGAAAACCACTCTGAGTGAAAATGTATCGGTAGTTTGTAGATGTCCTATAGCGGACCTGCCAACGCCAACTAACACAAAGTCATGAAATTATTGGGCTTCAATATAAAAAAAAACAAAACTTCCAACGCTTATGAGACACACAAAATAAAAGAAAAAAAGCAGAAAGAATTGTTAACTTGTAGATGTTATAAGCGACTTGCCAACTGTTATAACACAAAGGCATTAGAGATAAGTCATTTTCAGACAGCACCTCAAGTGTGCCTCCAGGAGCTCCTACATCCAGCCCTGGGTCACCACTGCCTACAGGCGTCTAGAGGCCACAAAGTAAAACAAAATAATAAAATAACATAAATAAATAAAGTGGGCTAAGTAGGTACACCAAAAATATCTAATTACTACGTGAAACATGCGGGTAATTGGTGTCTCTCTCTTTTCACAGGGTTTTTTTCGGCAGGATACATAATAACATCATCAATAACAACTGTGCCATTTATAGTTTAAAAAAATAAAAAATAGGCATAATAGGAAAATAATAATAATAAAAAGGCGGGCATAATCAAAAGCAAAAAGATATTAAAATACGTGAGCGTGAATTTTAGTTTCCTTTTTTTTTATAGTTATTTTTTCGGCAAAAGAAGGAGGATCATAACTTATAAGAACTGTATAATAAATAATAAATAAATAAATAAATAAATGGGCCTAATAGGTACACAAAAAATCTAATTTAATACGTGACAAGCGTGTATTTTGGTCTTCTCTTTTATCAGGGGTATTTTTCGGCACGGAACATGACTAGGCTCATCAATATAATCACTACTATAGCAACGGTATAATAAATTAATAACTAAATAAATAACATGAACAAAACACGCCGACAAGTACCACCGCTATATATTTGTTCTCTATTTTTTTCTTATAATTTATAGCTATGACCTGTATTAGTATCCTTGCTGTCTAACTTACACACAGCAGCGTATCTTCAATAAACTTTTCGGAATTTTCATGGCTAACAAACAGACGAATTTCTTTATTATCAACCTGCAAGACATGGCTAGTGAAGCGTGGATTAAAGGTTGCGGGACAGGTAGTGATCGTGAATGGCGAGTGCGAATTGAGAGCCAAATAATGGAAAACTGAAGCTCGTTGAAGGAATTTTCATGTTACAGTTTTCAGTTTGAAAGCTTATTGAATTCCTTTTAACACCATTCACGCCCAGATCTTCCTTGGCATCATAAAAAAAATGTTCATGTTTTCGAAAACCATGCAAATTATGAAAAAGTAAGAATATACAAATTAGTTAGTCGACAAGGATACTAAAAATGGTTCATATCTATAAAAATATTGCTCTATAATTATAAAGAATCGTCTTATGGTAGTTAACTTACAATGGAAATTACGCTCTGGGGTCTCAAAGGGTTAAAGATGGAAGTATACGTTCGCGTGTTTCCATCGCTGGGAAGTTTACCGTGACAAGCTCTTCTCGCTAAAATATACTAAATTATGACGGAATAAGTGTTTTTTTTTTTTCCATATTCTTGAGGAAATCTTTCTATGATTATATCCATGATAGTTTTCAAGAAAAGTTTTTTTTTTTTTTTCTATCTCTCATCGCTCTCGCTCTCTCTCTCTCTCTCTCCTCTCTCTCTCTCTCCTCTCACTCTCTCTCTCTCTCCTCTCCTCTCCTCTCTCTCTCTTCTCTCTCTCTACCTTCTCTCTCTCTCTCTCTCTCTCTCTCTCCTCTTCTCTCTCTCTCTTGCTCTCTCTCTCTCTCTCTCTCTTAGACTGTGCTGAACTTTTGATCTGAAGAATTCTGAATGGTTGTCATCATTACCTTCTGAAATATGAGTGTGATATGAAGTGATCAGAAACCAATTATCATGCCAAGACCCTTACTAGATGTGGTGGACAGACCGGTGTGAATGGAAAATCGTGGACTACATGAATCTAAAAATGCTTATACCCCACATTTTTTGTACCCCTGAAAATCATACACATTAATGTAATTTGGTAAACTGAGTTAACGAGATCCACTCGGCGTTCACGAAACTGTTCTTTCTCTTGGCTTTACGCTGATCCTTGACACGACTAAAACACTAATGGTGTGTGCCTTCACGTGGCAGTAGTCAAGTAAAGGTCGTGTGTGTGTGTTTAGGGGGTTGGGGTGTGGTGGTTATAGGTCAGTTGTAAAATGTTGATGAGGAAAAGGTGCATGTGCTTTAAAGTTTCAACCTTGGACGTCAATAATTGAAGGAAGAAGAGAGACGAGAGAGAGAGAGAGAGAGAGGACTGAGAGAGAGGATGAGAGGAGGAGAGAGAGAGGAGAGATGAGAGAGAGGAGAGGAGAGGAGAGAGAGACGAGAGAGGAAAACACATTTGCGTTTGGTATCATATGCCGAATTCTGCAAAATCGAGTAAATTCCGTCGATTTTTGGGGATGTTAATACCTTAAGAATAGAGTTGTGGCCGAATATGCAAGATAAATCCATTGTGATCCAAAAGAAAACATTAGACGTGACATTGGCGTCGTGAAGAGCAATCAGAGAAAGTATAAGTTGTGAGAGAAATGTGAGGTTGCAAGAGATGCTATTATGATATGGATTGAGAACTTCTTTTAAAATGAAAGAAAAAAAAATAGAGAAATTGATATACATGGAGGGTCTTTCAGGTGTGTTGGAGCAAGGTCTGGGAGGCGTAAGTGGCTGAAAGTGACGCACATTTCACAGCACAACGTGTGTTCTTCCTGCGCGTGCGGGCTCGGGCGCAGTGACAGCCAAGGCCAAGTATTCTTATCCTGGGGACCTTGGCCCCCTCAGTGCTACCACGGGGGCGGCGACACACCCAAGCGATCCCACAGCCTGCTGCGGCAACAACGAGGCTCACGCGGATTGCAGGTATAAGGAGCACAGAAGGATCTCTTGGGAAGGCAGACTCCCTTCCAGTGTCATAGGGGAGTACGCCCTCACCAGTGTCAGATAGGACGATATCCCAGCAGTCTCCCAGGCAGTCTTACCAGGCGTGTGCCGGGAGTATTCTGCGTTCATTATGTACAACTGTGATCCTGTCTGCCCGGGTCTGCTGCCGGCGTGGCAGCAGAAGGGTCTTCCGGGATCGAGTGGATTCCACTTCTGGTCAGTCTCCTGTCCAGGTTCAGGAGAGTCTCTGCCTCTGCTTTGCGCATGTTAATTTTGCCGCGCAGATTTTTTGTCTGCCTTTTCGACGGAGTCCTTCACGCATGCAGGTCCTCCTTGGCGTCCTTCAGGTGTGCCTTGGCTCGCGGTCATGCGGCGGGCGAGGAGGGACATTGCCCTCTCCTCGCGCTCCGCCGCTGACTGCTCTTCCACCGGCGTGCGTTCGCCCTTGCCCTTGCGCTCTTGGCCAGAGCACGCAGGTCCCTCGCGCTGGAGATGCGATGCGCTGCAGCACCTCCAGCACGGAGGTCACGTCCATCAGTGACGTGCCATGTCCACCGGTGGTACTCCTCAGCAGCCCGGTGGCGGCTTGATTGTGCTCCTCCATGTGGAGCAGGTGGTCGTGGAGGCCCGCCGCTGGGTGAGGACCAGGCGACGCTTCCACCTCATTCGGCGCTGAGCGAGCCAACGACTCCAACCTCCCGCCAGGGGCGAGGCTCAGCACTGTGGTCAGGACCTTACCACGCCAGTTATTGCTGGCGGCTGATAATATTTTTCTAAAGTTTATTTATAATACTATGAAAGTTTGCCGCGTGGGGGAAATACCTGGAAACACCTTGTTGTTCTCGGCAGATAATTCAGTGTTTAAATATTACAATATGGATAATTTACTGTTATGTATAATTCAGGTTATAGGCATGCATAACAAAGTTTTAGTGATTTAAACGTCAATTCGATTCTACCCAAAGGTCCGTATCATGGAAAATACTTTTCATCGTTATTATATCGTAGGGAAGTAAAGGTGCAGTGCAATGTTGTCGACCACACACACAACACACACCACACACACACAAACCACACACAACACACACAACACATAAACACCACACACCTTCACACACACACAAACACACACAAACACACACACACACACACACACCACACACACCACACACACACACATAAACCACACATAAACACACACACACACACACAAAACACATCACACCCACACCACACACACACCACACACACATAAACACACACACACACACACACCACAACACACACACACACCACACACACACACACAGACACACACACATACACACATATGTAAAACACCTCAAACACATACACACACACACACACACACACACTGCTTGCTTGGTCTGGTGGAAGCATCTCCGTTTGGACGTTCAACGGGCGCGAGTTCCCAAGCCCAATTAAAGCTCTTCAAGTTATGTATGTGTCAGTGCAAGTAGTTACTATCCCCCTGAGCAAGGTCACGTGGTGTGGTGGTGGTGGCTGTGTGGTGTCGTGTTGTTGGTGTGTGTGTGTGTGTGTGTGGGTGGTTGTGTGTCATGTGTATGTGTATTTGTAATGTGTGTGTTGATGGTATGTTATGTGTATGTGTGTGGGTGTGTGTGTGTGGTGTGGTTGTGTGATGTGTGTGTATGTGTGTGTGTGTGTGTGTGTGTGGCGTGGTATGTGTGTGGGTGTGTGTGTGTCTGTGTATTGTGTATGTAGTGGTATGTGTGTGTAGGTGTGTTTGTGTGTTGTGTGCTTGTGTTGTGTGTGTGTGTGTATGTGTGTGTGTATGGTGTATGTGTGTGGTATGTGTTGTGTGTGTGTGTGTATGTGTTATGTGTGTGTGTGTGTGTTTGTTGTGTATGACCGGGGAAGTGAATTTATAGGACCTGAGGCTCTAGAAATATTACTTGGCAAAAAACGCATTCTTCCCCATCCACTACGTTCAGTATGTTTGTTTTAAACTCCTTAACAACCAGATCTTTCCTTTACTATAAACAAATCGTCTGGTTTTACCTTCTTAAAATTTAAAAATACCAAAACTAACTTTATATACCAAATTATTAGGGTGGGTTTTCTTTCGGGGGGCACAACCCCCCAAAAAAAGGATAATCAACAGGTAATATCTATAAAAATATTGCTTTTATTAAAACTAAATTCGATCTAATGATTACCCAGATTACAATGGAACTTACGTTCTGGGCCCAAAGGGTTAAATAAAATAGACTATAGTCAGTCCATTCCTGGTAATATAGTATAGTCTCCCGTGGCCTCTGACCTCTCCCACCCAAAACACCCATCACTGGAAAACACTCGATGACAACGTGGTTCAACAGAACAAACTTAAATTATGTTATCACAACCTGCCTGACTGGATTTGGAAGGTCGTTGCCAACCCGGCATTAAGTATAAATTGTGCGTGTGTATTACTGGAAAGCTTGGGAGTAGGAGGAGGACAGGGACGAGGCAGATTTGTGCAGCGCTAAATACGGAGAAATAGCAGGATACAATTATAAACACATACATTAACACTGAAGGATGTAACACAGCCATAATACCACAGGATAAATAATACATAATAATATAATAAACAATAAACTAATACATAATACAACATAGTAATGATAATAATAAATACAGTAGGACATGAACAGACAGAAAACACGTGAAAACACTTGAAAACACTTTAATATGCTATAACAATAACATAATACATCCGTTAATAAAGTTATGTAACACATAATTGTGTAAGCAAGCCCATACGAAGCCAATACAAGGCTATTCGGGGCAGCATCTCTGTAGTTTTATAAACAGTTTATCTAGGACGTCAGTACAATTAGCATAAAAGAAGAAGAAAAAAAACAAAAAAGAAAAAAAGAAAAAAAACAGAAAAAAACAGAATAACGGGTAAACAAAACAAAAAAACACAAAACAAAAACAAAAAAATCAGGAGAAATACATATAAATTGCTCAAAAATTCATTTGTAGACTGCAATTAAAAATGTATTGTTGGCACTAAAAAAATCTACATGACCATCCTTAGAAATATATTAGAACAAATATTAGAACAAATATCTGTCAGTATTGGGTACAATAAATACTTTTTGTATGCCTTTTAATGAACATAATGTTTCGTAGGGGTCTTAACAGAGTCGGGTTATATTATTCATATCTTGGTCTTGGGACAGAGTAGGCTAGTGAGTGTTGAAAAAAAACTGTCAGGTATGTTGTGGCTACACGGAGGTGTTCACAGTTGCGGGTGGTGGGTAGTTATGTTGAGGGAGAAAGTAAAAAGACCCACCAGTAACTATAATTTGCTGCATATAAGATCCTAAACTGTAATTTGTTTATGTCAAATAATTTCTAGAATGTTCATATTCTTAAATAAAGGGTGAGTATGATCAAAGTAGCCCGAATTTGTAATGATCCTAATTATTGTCTTTTTGTAGCCGGAAACAGGGGGAAGTAAATGAGTGGGATATGTGTGCACCAGACTGGAGATTACAATATTGAAAGTGCTGGCAATACATAGGGCATATAGAGAAATTTTAAGTATATTATTAGGCATTTTAGGTCTCTAATTGATATAATACGAGATTACGATCTAGACCAATTTAGAATAATTCATTAATTGTGGTTTAAAGGAATTTTATCATCAAAAGTTACACCTAGTAGTTTGTGTTGGTTAGTTCGTTGATGAATTGTTTTGTATATCGAGTAGAAGAAATTTAGTTCGCCTTGTTGTAAAGAGCATATAATAATGTTTTGTTTAAATTGACGGTTAGTTATTACTCAAAAACACCATTTATAAAAATGTTCTAGGTCTTGGCTTGGCTGTTTCTACAAAGATGTAGGGTCTGCACCAGTAATGAATAACGTAGAGTTCATCAGCCATAAAAAGTATTGTTTTAAATTTGTAAATCCATTTGGGAGCTCATTTCTATAGATAAGGATAAATGGACCGAGGACACACCTGAGGGACTCCGTACTAATATTTGAGGTATTCAAGGTTGACAACTTCTGAAATTTTGTACTGTGGGTTCTACCGGGAGGTAGTTTCCTAGAACCAGTCATGTTATGATGCCAACGTATACCATAATGTTTCAATTTGTGTAGTAAGATATCCTGCTTCACTGTATCAAAAGCTTTAGTAAAAGGTCTATAGAAATAGTGAGCATGTATGTTGAAGCATCCAAGGCCAGAGTTAGAAAGATGTTATCGGTGAAGGCGGTCAAGAGCATATAGGGACTGAAGCCTTGTCGAAAAACAAATGTTCTTTGTTTATAATAGATTTTTTTAAGAAATTAACTAGAATTTTTTTCATTAATTTTCGAATATTTTTGAGTAGGGCTTAGCAGTAGTTGATATTGGTATGTAATTGGCAATGTTGATCTTTTTAGACCTTTTTTATAAATAGGGGATTACGGTTGCATGTTCGAAACATGAGGAAAAATTCCTTTTCGATTGGGACTGGTTGAACAAAGATTGATAATGGAACAGCTATTTTTTCTTTATAGCTTTTAGGAGAGAGACGGAGATTTCATGGATACTACACTTTTGTTTTTTAATGAGTTTATTAACAGCTGCAAACGTCTTGTGGTATTACTGGAGGAACAATCATTGATGTGGGATAATTACCTTCAGAAAGTCAAGTGGTTAATATCGGAAGGTGGGATGTGGTATCTAATTGAAGCAATATCCGTATAATACTTATGAAGGCCTCTGCAATATACGGATGGGCATCTCATTACTTATTATTCATTGTTATGTCAAACCTGAGAAAAGTTTTTTTATAGTATTTTTCAGCTGATTTATGTTTTTCCATATTTTGCGTGTATCCTTGTTAAAGTGTGTAAATATCGACATATAGTAATGAAATTTTATGAGTTTTTTATATATCCTATTTAGGAACAATGCGGTATTTTTTATAATCACTTTCAGAGACAATAACTATTTTATAGTCCTAAATAGATTATTTTTGTTCTTGACGATTTAATTACAGCTGACGTTATCAAGGGTTTATGTAGCGTTTTTCAGAAATATATTTGTTTTTATTGGAAACATCATTGATAAAATTACTCAGTTTGTCTAGAAATGTATTTAAAGTTTTTTAAATTTATCTCTTGTGAAGATAAAGAGTTGTTCCATAATATGCGTGTGAGTTTTTGAGGAGAAAAAGCTCCTTATATTAGGAGTTACATTTCTGAATCTATTTTATTGAGCTTTGATTTTTTGGGGAAGGAAAATACTAAGAAAATAGGGAAGATGGTCCGCAATGGGGAAATGTGTTAAAATACCTGCGGTAAACCGTTTCCCCAAAAATTAGTGAATATTGGTCTAGGAGAGAAGGGTCACCAAATTTAAACTATCGGAAGATCTAGGGGGTCTGGAGATGTGAGAACCAAAATTAAAGTTGAATGTTTGCTAAAAAGTTATTTGTGGTGTATGGGTTGTCATGCTCAAATAAAGTGTATATTAAAGTTCCTATGGAGTATTATTTTATCTGTTTTGCTTGTCTTTGTATGCGTAATTTATGACATTCGTGATTTCGTTCTACTGCAATGTTACTATTTTGTCTATATATTGCACAAAATCAGAAAACTGATGATTACCAGTAACTATATCTATAGTAAGTAATTTCAATGTCATTATTGATACATGATTAAATCATATGATGTTGTTCAGATTTTAAATTGTCAGAAACATAGATAGATTAGAACACCTCCTTGAGTGAAATGTATCGGTAGTTTGTAGATGTTATAGCGACTTGCCAACGTAAATAAACTAACCACAAAAGTCATTGAAATTGGGTAATATAAAAAAAAAACTTCCAACTGCTATGAGGAAAAAAAAGAAAGAAAAAAGCGAAATATATTGCTAACTTGTAGGATGTTTATAGCGACTGCCACCGCTTAAACACAAAGGGCATTAGAGTATAAGTCATCAGAAGCCCTCAAGTGTGCCTCCAGGAGGCCACCATCCGAGCCGGGTCACCACTGCCTTACAGGCGCTAGAGGCACAAATGCACAAAACAAAAATAATAAATAAAAAATAAAATAAAAGTGGCCTAAAGGTACACAAATATCTAATACTACGTGACAAGCGTGTATTTGGCTCTTCTCTTTTCAGGGTTTTTTCCAGTAGGAACCATAATTAAACTCATCAAAACAACTGTGACATTCTAGTAAAAAAATAAAAAATAGGCATAATAGAACAGAAAAATCCCATTTTAAAAAGGCGGCATAATACAAAAGCAAAAAGATTATTAAAATACGTGACGTGAATTTTGTGTTCTTCTGTTTTTTATAGTTATTTTTTCGGCCAAAAAGGAGATCCACTACTATAATAAAGAAACTGTCTAAAAATAATAAATAAATAAATAAATAAAGTGGGCCTTAATTAGGTACACAAAATAGCTATACTACGTGACAACGCGTGTATTTGGTCTCTCTGCTTTTCACGGTTTTTTTAGGCAGGAACCATGATAGCTCATCAATATAATCACTACTATAAGAAACTGTATAATAAATAATAAATAAAAAATAATAAAAAATACGAGACAAGTACTGATATATTTGTTTCTCTATTTTTTTCTTATAATTATAGCTATGACCTGTTTGTATCCTTGTAGTCTAACTAATTGGGTATATTCACAATTACTTTTCGATAATTTATGGCTAACAAACCAGACGATTTTTTTATATCCAAGGCAAGATCATGGCAGGAAGGGGTTTAAAGGTGCGGGAGGGTGTGATCGTGAAATGGGCCAGGTGCGACATGAGAGCCAATAATGGAAACTTGAAAAGCTTCGTGAAGGATTTTCATGTTTGAAGTTTTCAGTTTGAAAGGTAGTTGAATTCCTTTTTAAACACCTTCCACGCCCAGATCTTTCCTTGGTAATAAAAAAAATGTATGTTTTCGAACCATGACATTATTGAAAAGTAACTGCAATATAACAAATTAGTTAGTCGACAAGGATACTAAACTGGTCATATTATAAAATATTGCATATATTATAAAGAATCGTCTTGATGGTGCTAAATTACAAGGAAATACGCTCTGGGTCTCGAAAGGGTTAAAGATGGAAGGTACGTCGGCGTGTTTCCATTCGTGGAAGTTTTACCGTACTAACAATATACTAAATATGACGAATTAGTGTTTTTTTTTTTTCATATTCTTGAAGGAATCTTTCTATGATATGAATCCATGATATGTTTTCAAGAAAGTTTTTTTTTTTTCTCTCTCTCTCTCTTTCTCTTCTCTCTCTCTCTCTCTCTCTCTCCTCTCTCTCTCTCTCTCTCTCTCTCTCTCTCTCCTCTCTCTCTCTCTCTCTCTCTCTCTCTCTCTCTCTCTCTCTCTCTCTCTCCTCTCTATCTCTCTCTTCGCTTCCTCCTCTCTCTCTCTCGCCTCTCTCTCTCTCGCTCTCTCTCTCTCTCTCTCTCTCTCTCTCTCTTCTCTCACTCCTCTCTCCTCTCTCCTCTTCGCCTCGTCTTCTCTCTCTCTCTCTCTACTGTGCTGAACTTTTGCTTGAAGAATTCTGAATGGTTGTAATCTTACCTTCTGAATATATGAGGTGATATGAATGATCAGAAACCAATTATCAGCCAATGCCCTTACTAAGATTGTGGTGACAGACGGTGTGAATGGAAAAATCTGATCTCAGAATTTAAAAAAATGCTTTATACATCCATTATCTTGTACCCCTTAAAATCATACACTTATGTACTTCTTGGTAAACTGGTATTAACGAGAGCCACTGGGTCACCGATAACTGTTCTTTCTCTTGGCTTTACGCTGATCCTTGACACGACCCTTACCAAACATAATGTGGGGCCTTCACGCTGGGCCCCCCCGTATGTGCAAGTGAGGTCGTGTGTGTGTGTTTATGGGGGTTGGGGTGTGGTGGTAAGGTCAGTGTGAAGTTTTGATGATGCTGAAAAATAGGTGGCATGTGCTTTAAAGGTTTCAACCTTGTGACGTCAATAATTGAAGGAGAGAGAGAGATGAGAGATTTTTTTTTTTTGGCGGAGGAGAGAGAGGAGAGAGAGAGATAGGGGAGAGTAGATGAGAGAGAGAGAGAGAGAGGAGCCCCGAAGAGAAGAGAGAGAGAGAGCGAGAAGAGAGAAGAGGATGAGAGGGGGAAGAGAGGTCGATGAGATTGATAGAGAGAGGTTGAGAGAGAGAGAGAGAGGAGAGAGAGAGAGAGGAAGGGAGAGCGGATGGAGTGTAGAGTTACGAGAAGAGAGAGAGAGAGAGGAGGAAAGCGAGAGAGGAGAGACGGGAGAGAGAGAGAGAGAGAGAGAGAGAGAGCGAACCACATCTTGGGTTTGGTCTCATATGCCGGAATTTTGGCAAATCGAGTAAAATTCCCGGTCGCATTTGGGGATGATACAAAATAGAGTTGTGGCCCGAATATGCAAGATAAATCCATTGTGACCAAAAGAAAAACATAGACGTGAATTGGCGTGAAGAGCATAGAGGACAGGATAAGTTGTGAGAGAAAATGTGAGGGTGAAAGATGCTTATTATGATAATTGGATCTGAGAACTCTTTTAAAATGAAAGAAAACAAAAAAAAATAGGAGAAATTATATACTGTAGGGCTTTCCAGGTGTGTTGGAGTCAAGTGTCGGAGGTGCTAAGTGCTGAAGTGGACGCACATTTCACAGCACACCCACGTGTGTTCCTCTCCTGCCGCGTGAGGTCGTAGGCAGTGACGGCCAAGGCCAAGCATATTCCCTTAGCCTTGGGACTGGCCCCTCAGTGCCCACACGGGGGCGGCGCTACACACCCGCGATCCCAACAGCCGGCGCGGCAACAACGAGGCCACGGCGGCATGCAGGTATAGGCGCCACGAGAAGCCCAATCCTTGGGGATGAGACTCCCTTCCAGTGTCATAGGGGGAGACGCCTCACCAGTGTCAGATAGGGACGATCTCTCAGGCAGTCTCCAGCAGTCTCCCAGGCAGTGTGCCGGGAGTATTCTGCGTCATATGTACACTGCTCTGATCCATGTGTGCCACGGGCTGCGCGGCGTGGCGCAGGAAGGGTCTTCCGGGTTCCGGGATCGAGTGGCTTCCAATTTTTTCTGGTCAGTCTCCGTGCGGTTCAGGAGACCTGTCTGCCTTTCATGCTTTCGCTAGTTAATTTTGCCGCGCAGATTTTTTGTCCTGCTTTCGACGGCGTCCTTCACGGGCATGCAGGGTCCTCCTTGGCGTCCTTCAGGTGTGCCCATGGCTCGGGTCCTGCGGCGGGCGAGGAGGGACATTGCCCTCTCCTCGCGCTCCGGCGCCTGTGCTCTTCCACCAGGCGCTTGCGTCGCCCTTGCCCTTGGCCTCTTGGCCAGAGCACGCAGGTTCCCTCGCGCTGGAGATGCTGAGCCGCTGCAGCACCTCCACGCACGGAAAAGGTCACGTCCCATCAGAGTGCCATGTCCACCTGGGTGGAATCCAATCAGCGGCCCGGTGGCGCTGTTGTGCTCCTCCAATGTGGTACGCAGGTGGGTCGTGGAGCGCAGCTGGGTGCGGACCAGGGCGACGTCCACCTCTTCGGCGCTGAGCGCGCCAAGGACGACTCAGGCCTCCCGCCCAGGGCGAGGCCTCGCACGGTGGTCAGGACCACCCGCCCGTATTGCTGGCTGCTGAATAAAATTTTTCTAAAGTTTATTATAATACTTGAAAAGTTTGCCGCGGGGGAAATACCTGGAAAACACCTTAGTTGTTCTCGCAGTAATTCAGTGTTAAATATTACAAATATGGAAATTACTGTAATGTATAATCAGTTACTATCGGCTGCATAAACACAAGTTTTAGTGATGTAACGTACTAATTCGATTTACCTAAAGTTTCGTATAATGGAAAAACTTTTCACGTATATATATCGTAGTAAGTAAAGTGATTTTGCAGTGAATGTTGGTCGACACACACACCCCCCACACACACACCCACACCACACACACACACACAAACACAAAAACACACACCACAACACAACCCCACAACACACACACAAACACACACACACACCACACACACACACACACACAGAAACACACATAAACACACACAACACACGACACGCACACACGCACACACACAACAAACACAAAACACACACAGAAAAACACACACACACACACACACACACACACACACACACACAACACACACACACACACAACACACACACACACACACATTACACACACTTATGTAAACACTCACAACACATACACACACACAAAAAACACAACACACTGCTGCTGGTCTGGTGGGAAGCATCATCGATTTTGACGTTAACTGGGCGTCGAGTTCAAAGCCCCCACTAAAGCTCGTCAAAGTTATTATGTGTCAGTGCAAGCATGTTTACTACCCCCATTGAGCAAGGAACGTGGTGTGTGTGTGGTGTGTGTGTGTGTGTGATGTGTGTGTGTGTGTGTGTGTGGTGTGGGTGTGTGTGTGTGTGTATGTGTATGTGATATTTTATGTGGTGTGTGTGTGTGGTATGTGTATGTGTATGTGTGTGTGTGTGTGTGTGTGTGGTAATGTGTGTGTATGTCGTGAGTATGTGTGTGTGTCGTGTGTGTGTGTGTGTGTGTATGTGTGTGTGTGTGTGTGGTGTGTGGGTGATGTGTGGTGTGTGTGATGTGTGTGTGTGTGTGTGTAAGTGTGTGTAGTGTGTATGTGTGTGTAGTGTGTGTGTGTGTGTGTGGTGTATGTGTGTGTATGTGTGGTATGTCTGTGTGTGTGTGTGTGTGTGTGTGTGTGTGTATGTGTGGTGTGCTGTGTGTGATTGTATGTGTGTGTATGTGTGTATGTGTGTAATGTGTTGTGTGTGTGTGTAGTGTGTGTGTGTGTGTGTCACATGTGTGTATGTGTGGTATGTGTGTATGTGTTGTGTGTGCGTATGTGTAAGGTGTGTGGTGTGTGTGTGTGTGTGTGTGTGTGACCGTGGGTGAATTATTAGGACATACTGCCTAGAAATATACTTGGCCAAAAACGCATTTTTTCCCCATCCAATACGTTCATTATTTGTTTAACCTCCTTAACACCCAGATCTTTCCTTTACTATAAACAAATCGGCTGTTTTTACCCTTTTAAAAATTACAACCAAAAACTAACTTTATATACCAAATTAGTTAGTCGACAGGTACTAAACAGGCAATATCATAAAATATTGCTTTTATTAACTTAAATATCATAATGATACCCAGATTTACAATGGAAATTACCGTTCTGGGCTCAAAGGGTTTAAAATAAATATTAGGACTATAGTCAGTCCATCTCCGGTATATTAGTATAGTCGTCCGCGTTGTATTCCTACTCCCCACCCAACACCACCCTAATCACGTGGGAAACACTCGATGGAACACGTGGTTAACAGGACAAAACAGTAATTATGTTTCACAAACCTGCCTGACGGATTGGAAAAGTCGTTGCAACCGGCAAATTAATAACTTGTCGCGTGTGTATTACTGGAACTAGCTTGGGAGTAAGGAGGAGGGACAGGACAGGCAGATTGTTCTGCAAGCGCTAACTACGAGGAAAAAATAGCACAAGGATACAATTATAAACACATACATTAACACTGAAAGGATTAACACGCAAATACACAGGACACATAATACATAATAATAAATAAACAATAACAAATAAATAATACAACATAGTAAATGATAATAATAAATACAGTTAGGGACATGAACAGACAGAAACACTTGAAACACATTTAATATTGCTTTACCATACATAATATATACGTTAATAAAAGTTATAAATAACATAATTTGTGTAAGCAGCCATACCGAAGGCCATACGGCTATTCGGCAGCATCTCTGTAGTTTATAAACAAGTTATCTAGGACCGTCAGTAGCAATTACATCAAAAGAAGAAGAAAAAAAAAGAAGAAAAAGGAAAAAAACGAAAAACAGAAAAACAGGGTCAACAAAACAAAAAAAAACACAAACAAAAAACAAAAATCAGGAGTAGAAATACATAGGACAATTGCTCAAAAATCATCTTGTAGAATGCTAATAAAATGTATTGCTTGGCACTATAATAAAATCTACATGACCATCCTTAGAAATATATTAGAAACAAAACTGTAGAACAAATATCTTTGTCAGTATTGGGACAATAAATAATTTTTGTATTGCCTTTTAATCGAAATAATGTTGGTAGGGTCTTACAGAGTGGGTAGATTATTCCATACTTGGGAACAGAGTAGGCTAGTTGAGTGTGAAAAAACTGTCAGGTTAGGTTGTGGTACACGGAGGTGTTCACAGTTGGGGGGTGTGGGGGGGTAGTTATGTGGAGGAGCAAGTTAATATAATGACCACCAGTAAACTATTTGTGAATATATATTCATCTGTAATTTGTTGATGTTCAAATAATTCAAGATGTTCATATTTTAAATAAAGGGTGAGTATGCCCAATCAAGTAGCCGAATTTGTAAATGATCCTAATTATTCTTTTGTAGCCGAAAGGGGGGGAAGTAAATGAGTGGGATATGTTGTTGACCAGACTGGGTACAATATTGACAAGTGTGGCCAATCCATGGGCATTATAGAGAATTTTAAGTATATTATTAGGCATAAGGTCTCTAATTTGATATAATAGAGGATACGTTCTAGGACAATTTAAGACATAATTCATTAAGGTGTGTTTTTTTTTAAAGGATATGATCATCAAAAGTTACACTAGTAGTTTGTGTTGGTTAGTTCTGTTGATGACATTGTTGTTGTATATCAGAGTAAGGAAGATATTAGTTGCCTTGTGGTAAAGAGCATATAATAAGTTTTGTTGAAATTGACGGTTAGTCTATTACTCAAACACATTTATAAAAATGTTCTGGTTCTTGGTTGGGTTTCTATCAAGATTATTGTAGGTGTCTGCACCAGTAATGAATAACCGTAGAGTCATCAGCAAAAGTATTGTTTATTAAATGTAAATACATTTGGAGATCTTTATAAGATAAGGAAATAAAATGGGACCGAGGGACACTACCCTGAGGGACTCCGTACTTGAATATGTTGAGGTATTAAAGGTTGAATTCTGAAATTTTTACTTATGGGTTCTAACGGTGAGGTAGTCTCTAAAACCAGTCATGTATGATGGCCACGTATTCCAATACTGTCTTCAATTTTTGTAGTAAGATATCATGTTTCACTGTTGATCAAAAGCTTTAGTAAGTCTATATAATAGTGAGACATGTATGTTGAGCATCCAAGGCAGAGTAGCTGTATCGGTTTTGAAGCGGTAAGAGCACTAAAGGTACTTGAAGCCTTGTCGAAAACCAAATCTGTTTCTTTTGTTGATAATTAGATTTTTTGTTTAAGAAATTTAAGAGGAATTTTTGTCATTAATTTTTCGAATATTTTTGAGCAGTGCTGCAGTGATATTGTCTGTAATGGCAATGTTGTCTTTGGAACTTTTTTATAAAGTCAGGGGATTACGGTTGCCATGTTCTAAACATTGAAGGAAAAATTCCTTTTTCGATGGACTGGCTTGACAAGATGATAAGGAACAGCATGTGTTCTTTATTAGCTTTGGCGAGAGACCGGAGATTCATGGATATTACACTTTTGTTTTTTAATGAGTTTAATTACAGCGGCAACGTCTTGTGGAGTACTGGAGGAACAATCATTGATGTTGATAATTACCTCTCTCAGGAAAGTCCAAGTGGGTAATATCGGAAGGGTGGGATGTTTTATCTAAATTGGAAAGCAATGATCTATATACACTTATTGAAGGAATTCCTGCAATATGGATGGGCATCTATACTTTATTATTCATTCGTTATGTAATGAGATAAGTTTTTTTTATAGTTATTTTTCACGCTGATTTATGGTTTTCCATATTTTGCTGATCATTTTTAAAGTTTTGTAAATATGACATATAGTATGAAATTTGATGATTTTTTATAATCCTATTAGGACATTGCGGTATTTTTATAATCACTTTCAGAGACAATACCTATTTTATAGTCCCTTAAATAGATTCTTTTTGGTCTTGACCGAATTTAACTACAGCTGCCGTTAGCCAAGGGGTTATGTAGCCGTTTTTCAGAAATATTATTTGTTTTTATTGGGCAAAATCATTGTGTAAATTACTCAGTTTGTCTAGAAATGTATTAAGTTTAAATTTATCTCTTGTGAAGATAAGAGTGTGTCCATAATAGGTGTGGAATGTTTTTGAGAGAAAAGCTCCTTATATTAGGAGTTACATTTCTGGAATTCTATTTTTATTGAGGCTTTGATTTTTTTGGGGGCAAGGAAATATTTAAGAAAATAGGGAAGATGGTACGAAATGGGAAAGTGTACAATGTAACTGCGGTAAAACTATTCCACAAAAATTAGTGAATAATGGTCTAGGAGAGAGGAGAAGGGTGTCACCCAAATTTAAACTATCTGGAAATATAGGTGGGGTCTGGAGGATGTGAGGCAACCAAAATCTAAAGTTTGAATGTTTGCTAAAAAGGTATTTGTTGGGTATGGGTTTGTATGTCAAGTAAGTTTATATTAAAGTCTCTATGAGTATATTTTATTCTGTTTTGCTCTGTCTTGTATTGCTGTATTTATTGGACATTTCGTTGAATTCGTCTACTGCAATATGTTTACTATTTGGTCTATAATTGCACAAATCAGGAAAACTGATTGATTCAGTAATAATTCTAATAGAAGTAATTCAATGTCATTATTGATTACATGTTAACATCATATTGTGTTCAGATTTAAAATTGTCAGAAAACATAGATAGAGAACACCTCCTTGAGTGAAATGTATCGGTAGTTTGTAGATGTTTTATAGCGACCCAACGTAACAACACAAAGTCCATTGAAATTGGGCTTTAATATAAAAAAAAAAACTTCCAACGCTATGACGAAAAAATAAAAGAAAAAAAGCGAAAAATATATTGTAACTTGTAGATGTTATAGCGACTTGCCAAACGTTATAACACAAAGGCATTAGAGTATAAAGTCTCAGAGCCCTCAAGTGTGCCGATCCAGAGCTACCATCCGAGCCCTGGGGGGGGTACCCACCTGCCTAAGGCGCTAGAGGCACAAATGTTAAAACAAAAATAATAAATAAATAAATAAAATAAAGTGGGCCTAATTAGGTACACAAAAATCTAATACTTACGTGGACAAAGCGTGTATTTGGTGTCTCTCTTTTCAGGGGTTTTTTTCAGCCAGGAACTATAATCAAACTCATTCAATAAACAACTGTGATTATAGTAAAAAAAATAAAAAAATAGGGCATAATAGAAAATAATAATAATAAAGAAAGGCGGCATAATACAAAAGCAAAAAGAAATTTATAAAAGACCGTGACGTAGAATTTGGTTTCTCTTTTTTTTATAGTTATTTTTTCGGCAAAGAAGGAGCTCACTACTATTAAAACTGTCTAATAAATAATAAATAAATAAATAAAATTAAAGTGGGGCCTAAATAGGTACACGAAAAATATCTAATGACTACGTTGACATAGCGTGTATTTGGTCTCCTCTTTTCAGTGGTTTTTTTTTTTTCGCAGGAACCATGATAGCTCCATCAAATATAATCACTACTAATAAGAACTGTATACATAAATAATAAATAAAAAATAATAACAACACCATACGAGGAACCAAGTACGTATATATTTGTCTCTATTTTTTCTTATAATTTATAGCTATGACCTGTTTAGGATTCTTTGTAGTCTTCTAACCAATTGGGTATATTCAATTACTTTTCGTAATTTTATGGGCTAACAACCAGACGATTTTTTTTTATACCAAGGCAAGATCCATGGCAAGTGAAGGGGTTAAAGGTGCGGGAAGGTGTGATCGTGAAGGCCAGGTGCGACTTGAGAGCACTCAAATTTAAGGAAACTTGAAAGCTTCGTGAAGGATTTTCATGTTACAGTTTTTCAGTGTGAAGCTTATTGAATTACTTTTACCCCTTCACGCCCCAGATCTTTCCTTGGTATAAAAAAAATGTATGTTTTCGAGCCATATGAAATTATGAAAAAGTTAACTGAATATACCAAATTAGTTAGTGGACAAGGATACTAAATGGTCATATCTATAAAATATTGCTTTATATAAAAAGAATCGTCTTATGGTAGCTAAATTACAATGGAAATTACGCTCTGGGTCTCAAAGAGTTAAAGATGGAAGTTACGTTCGCTTGTTTCCATTCGCTGGGAAGTTTACCGTGACTAAAATATACTAAATATGACGAATAGTGTTTTTTTTTTTGCATATTCTTGAGGAATCTTTCTATGATATGATCCATGATATGTTTTCAAGAAAGTTTTTTTTTTTTTTCCATCTCTCTCTCTCTCTCTCTCTGTCTCTCTCTCTTGCCAGATGTGGATGCACGATTTGCACGCTTTAGTCTCATCATCTTATTCGTGGTATAGGTTACTGCAATGTATTCCTATGCATGACACGCAGTAATGTCTCGTGAAGATGATGCTATGTTCAGTCTTCCTAAATATCATCTCATTCGTCTGGTACTTTGATAATACCGTATATTAATACACATCACGGAGCGCGGCAAGCGACGTCCTCTGTCAGTGGAGCCAAGTGGAGCACTGCAGGAGTGCGGTCCCGGGACGGCGACCTGGGCCAGAAGCCACAAAACACTTAAAGACCTTTTTTTGGTCGTTAGTCCAACGACGGAACCCACAGCGCGGAAAATTCGTCGATTTCGTCGTTAACGTGCACACTGGCCAACGACTGGTCAAGACCGGTATTAGCGAGGTCGGATAGTCTCCAGACATGCTCATTATTGCTTGGTATGCTATGAAATATCTTTTTATAGGTGAATGTTAGAATTATGATGCATTTGGTGGATATATTCATATATGAGTTAAAGAGATGAAAGACAAGCAAGGGACTCATCTAGTCTGGCAGCGCAGCTTCTGGCAGCAGCCGCACGCAGAGCATAAGCCCGTGATGGGATATCAAACCAACTTCACGGGGAGATAGATTGTCTTTGGTAATATTAGTAGGGGAGCGGAACCCCGTGGAGGAAACCTATGATCCCTGGTGCTATCACAGGCGTGGGAGTGAACACCGTCTCTTCCAGGATGGCCACAGGTGAGGGCGGGGATAACTCGGGGTTGTTTTTTACTCAAAAGTGTTTGAGGTGGCGGCGCCCCGTGGCGCCGCCAGATCCTCCGCACCTGTAGGTCTCTGGGCAGGATCACATTTTGAAACGTCCTATTCCCACGACTGGTATTTACACACTCCAGGATTATGGTAGTCACACCCCACCATACACTGTCTGTTTTATCAATCCACCTCGCTCACTTCACGATTTTAGCTAGACCCCCGAGTCCTCGTTGTTCACCTAACAATAATCTAAGGGTGATTTAAAAGATGTTATTGATGAGGGAATGATGGCGACGTCAGGTTTAGGAGTGCCGTAGTTGAGGCATTGCCGCGGGCCTCCCCATATCACAATATATGCCACGCACAAGAGCTCCTATGGTCAACACACACACACAGCACCATTCTACCAAAAGCTCCACAAACACAGCAACACAGGCTCCCTACTTTTCTACATCTTACTTCTGCACATTAAAATTTCTGTCCTCGGAAAACCGCCAGATTTTGCATTCCGAATAAAACAGATGTAAAACTCAATAGTTTGACGACGCAGTGAATGATTAATCGCGTGAGGCAGAACAACAACAGAACGGAGGAGCCGGGCAGTTGGCCCATGCCATTCTTCCCCGGAAACTGAGACAAACACATCGGACGCACAGGTACGCTCTGGAATTCGAACCAACGTTCGAGGGTAAATCCATCATTCAGACGGCCTCTATGCCACACAAGTGACTATCCCACCACACCTTGCACAGGTCAATCGCGAGTCACTCACCACACATGCCACACCACACGACGGCTCTCTAGTTTCACCCCGCTGACACTTAACCCAAAGGGCGACTCGCCGACAGAACGCATTACTCACCAACGTTTCTCTTCAACCAGCAATAATTTGCGATTCATGTCTCACTGAGAACTAGACTCCCGAAAAAATAATCTAGAGACATCGTTGAAGATTTCGGCCCCCTCAGGATCTGTCAGACAGACCGACAGGGCGTGAGCTCCAATTACCTTGTAGTATGGCTGTGCTACAGATCCTGCACCTGGCTCAGGCTGCAGCCAAGAGGGGCACTTACCCCATATAATGTCTGTGGGATAGAGGCGCGGGATTCACGACAAATCCTCGATTCCAAGCGGGGATTTTTGTCACAGACTGGCCCACAACATAAATCAAATTCGGGCGGTGTTACTGTCCTGTCAAAACAACGGGTGAACAATGAAGGCAAGGGTGCGATGGGGTTTGTTGTGGTGATGAGGCCCAGCCATTGCCAAAGATCGGTCAATAAATGAGCTCACAGTTCGCACTGAGAGGCTGAAAAACTGACGATCGCCAGCCAAGAGCCAGCTCGCGTGGATCCCCCATGGCGAAGACCTGATATGGGATGCAATGACACACACAAACAAAACGAATATAACACACAGCGACATTCCGTGACACACAGCAACAGGAGCACACACATACACACACACTACCCTTTCTGCGCCTATACTTGCCTAAGCTCCGGGTATTAGCGTGTGCGTGTAATATACGAGCGAGGGCTGGGAGAGAGAGAATGTGTATTTCCTGATTTTTTTTTTTTTTGTGTGTGTGTGTGTGTATGTGGTGTGGTGTGTTGTGTGTGTGACATCATAGCCACTAAACAAATATGACAATGCAAGTGAGTCGCGTGTGATCTTCATTCTAAAGTATTAAGAAGAAAAAATCTGAAGACAAAATAGTCACTCCGTGTTTGAAGTGGGCCACAAAGGCATGTTTACACTGTTGTGGCCTTGACTTACTAGGCATTAGCGTGTATATATATATAGGTTTACTTCTTGTTATGACACACACACACCCACCCCACCCACACACCCACACACACCCTTACACACACACACACACACACCCACACACACCCACCCACACACACCCACCCACACCCACACACACACACCTACACCCCTACACACACACACACACACACACACACCCACACCCACACCCACACACACCCACATACACACCCACACACACACACACACACCCACACACACCCACATACACACCCACACACACACACACACACACACACACACACACCTACACCCCTACACACACACACACACCTACACACACCCACACACACCCACATATACACACCCACACACATACACCCCAACCCCCCCACCCCCACACCCACCCACATACACACCCACACGCATACACACACACACACACACACCACACACCCACACCCACCCACATACACACACACCACACACACACAACACACACCCACCTACACACACACACACAACACACACAACACACACACACACACACACACCATAATGTAGACAGATGGGCGTAAACCGATTATATAATCCTCTTTCGGAAATAAGTAAACAGATAAATAGGCACGTAGGTACACACACACACACACACACACACACACACACACACACACACCACACACACACACACACACACACACACACACACCACACACACACACCCATAATGTAGACAGATGGGCGTAAACCGGTTATATAATCCTTCTTTTTGGAAATAAGGGGGTAAAACAGATAAACCATAGGCTGGTAGGTAACACACAACAACACACACACACACACACACACACACACACAACACACACACACACACACACACACACACACACACACACACACACACACACACCCTTCCTCCTCCTCTTTCGTGTTTGCCTTTCATAAATGATCAAATTATTGAACCTGTAGAAACCTTAAACACATCGTGTTCCCTCATAACGATGCTTCTCCTAACTCTCTTCTCCTCTCTCTACGCTAGCCTCTCCTTCTACACTCTCTCTATCATCTTCTCCTGCTCTATCTAACATCATCTTAATCCTCTCTAAATCTCATCGTCTCTTCCTCTCTCTCTTCTCTGCGACTCTCTCTCCTCTCGTCTCTACTCACTCTTTCCTCTCTCCGAATTCTACATTCTCTCTCGCACGCTCACCACTACTGCTCTCTTCTCTCTCTCTCTCTCTCTCTTCTCTCTCTTTCCTCTCTCTCTCTCTCCTCTCTCTCTCTCTCTGTGACCCACAAACACACACACAGCCGACAGGACATCACCACCAGGGCATTCCCCAGGGTTCCTCCTCCACAACAGCCGCACACACACACCAACACAAACACAGCCTGCCAGGGACATCCCACCATGGCTACCCAGGGTTCCTCCTCCACAACACCACACACACACAACACAACACAGGCATGCCAGGGACATCACACCAGGGCTCCCAGGGTTCCTCTCACAACACCCACACACACACACAGCCTGCAGGAAAAACCAGGGCTCCCAGGGGTCCTCCTCACAACACCACACCACACATACACAACACACACCACACACACCACACACACACAACACACACCACAGCCTGCCAGGACATCACCACCAGGGCTCCCAGGGTTTCCTCCTTCACAACACCACACCTTAGACCGTTCAGGGAAAAACAATTTTTTTTCTATTTTATACCCGCTGCACAGTTTCCAATGCCTTTAACCTGGAAAAAAGTCGGAAAAGTTACAACCATTATAAGCCAAAAATGATAGACATAGACAAATAGAGTTTTCTGCCACTTGGAAATAGTTTTTAGCGTCTTTGTCACACCATTTTTTGATGTCAAGATTGTAATATTTATGAAATTTATATGAAATTTTCAGAAAACTTTACTTTTTCTTATGGTCTCGATGTGTCTTTTTTTCTTGAATGTTTTTACTTGGGATTGTTTTTTCAGAAATAATATTAAAAATGCTTCAATTTGATACCCAATTTGTTGTTCTATCCCAATTGTAACAAAAGTCTCAGGTGAAAAAAAAAAGTCTGGCGAAGGCAAAATTAGGCGCTTTTCTACTGTCGCGGGCTTAATATCTTGAGGTCCAAGAGGCAAAAGTTCCTGAGATTTTAGCTCAAAATGGTTACAATTTCGGCTTTTTCCAGGTCAAAAAAGCCATGGGAAACCTTGCAGGGGGGTATAAAACTAGGAAAAATTGTTTCTGAACAGGTCTAAACTGATGCTATGCATGTCACGTGCACGGTGGAATATAGCAAAAAAAATCTATCAGAAACACCCAAAGATCTCAAGTACTATATTTAATCTCTGTGTTTACGTGCTTCTCTGATCAAGCGCGGGAAGAGTAGCCTCCCTGATTGCTACGTCACGAGCCCTGAGCTATGAGCGTCTGCAAACCTTGAGTGTGTTTGAAAAAACTCGGGGAACTGCAGATTTGATTGCGGCTTATTTAAAAAAAACGGCTTGACTGGATACAAAAAAGTGACGACGTATTGTTTGAATATACTCGTTATAATGGCTATGATTGATTTATGCATTAAAATCAGGAACTTGATGGTCGGTATCAGGGCCTGCGACGATTACTTTAACCCCTTCCGCCCAGATCTTTCCTTTGCTATAAAAAATGGTCTCTTGTTAGCCATTAGAATCACCAATAAAGTAGATGAATATACAAAATTAGTAGTCGGAAAGTATACTAAACAGGTCATAGTATTAAAAGATTGCTTATAGTCACTAAAAAAATCGTATAGTGGTAGCTATAATTACCATGGAAAATTACGTTCTGGGTCTCAAGGGGTTTAATGGATACAAAGGGGTCTACTGGTATTTTTTTTCTTCTCCCCTATGAAACTGCGAATGAATCCAACACAGAAAAAAGATGAATAGGTTAATAACAGAAACATAGCAAATCCCTTTAATATACTATCTATTAAATCTTCATATTTTGCTCCACTACATCCTCTTACCTGGAGTGACATTAAGATTTACGACAAATATAACCTCCCCTGCTACAAATTTGGCCTTTACCCCTTGAGTCCCAGAACGTAACTTCCATTGTAATTTGGCTACCATAAGACGATTTTAATGAATGCCAGCAATATTTTATAGATATGAATTGTTTAATACTCCTGTCCACTATCTAATTTGGTTTATTAAGTTAGTTTTTCGTAATTTTATGGCTAACAACAGATGATTTTATATAGCCAAGAAAATATCTGGACGCGAAGGGGTTAAGGACAAGACAAGGAGGGATTAGATAGGATAAGAGGGATGAGTTAAGGCAAGGAGTGGAGTTCAGTGTCGGGGAATGAGGGAGAAAAGACGAGGAGAGCTACAGACACCGACTTGCAGGTTACGGAGAAGTTTTCAAGCGTCAAAAGTTGGTTATCGCCTCACCCATCACTTTGAAGGGAGAGGGAGTGCGAGGAAGCGTTTGTGGGCGGGATGGGGAGATAGATGAGGGTGTGGAGAGAGAGAGAGAGAGAGAGAGAGAGAGAGAGAGAGAGAGAGAGAGAGAGAGAGAGAGAGAGAGAGAGAGAGAGAGAGAGAGAGAGAGAGAGAGAGAGAGAGAGAGAGAGAGAGAGAGAGAGAGAGAGAGAATCAGGAAGTACGTATATGTTACATTGCACCTATCAGTCTTGTAGATAGTGTCTTTTTTATTGGCATATTAGCTTATTTATTACGTAATGAATAGAATAAACACATGAACATCATTTTATTGCAAAGAAAGTTGTTTGCATGGTGGGGAGGCATGAAATATATTGTTAGCGGCGCAACATCGAATGTATTATTTTTTTTTGAACAACATAAAACATATTTTGTATTTTCAAATATCTGAACAAGCTGTGAACGAAATTTATCTGTAAATATCCGCTTTAATTTACGGTGTAATGTATGTATTTGACGCAAACACAAAGCCGTGATGAATTTCTACCTTACTCTGACGCAGCTGTGTTCCTGCACCGCACCTGTTTTCAGTCTGTTTTCCATTTATCTTCGAGTTCAAATTATCTCAAATGAGTTCTGAAAATTCATTAGCCTTAATACTGGCCTAGGTATGGATCGTGGAATTCCGTTCATGATATACTGGACCACAGTGCATGAGTTGCAGTCATAAGCATTATTTTCCTATCCTACATCTTTCCAGGGGTTGATCCTTTGCATGTCTCTGCCTCCGTGGCTTGCTAATTCACCGCATGAACGTGTCATTTGTCTACTGGCGTCGTAAATTTCAACGTAGCAGAAAATCTATTCCAATTTTCTTTACCGTGAATAACACTATAGTCGCCACTGCACTAATGTCGCCAAGCAAATTTTTCAGGCGAATATTATGAATTTTAGCATCACTACAGACTTGTATGTGCCACTGGAGACAAGTGCATACTATAAACTACTGTGCATGCCTCTTTAGTTGCACATTAAAGTCTGTAGTGATGTTAAAATGCGTAATATATGGCGCCTGACGACAGATAAGATAAGATTTTCATCCTATCTAGACACTTTGCAAGTACCAACTACAAGGTTATTGACTATACAAAGCGCCGCCACGTCAGCACGAACTAGGCGGACTCGAACCGCTGACCGAATGCGCAGGGACTCTGCACATTGCAAGCTCACGTCTCTACCAACCTTGTCACCCTGACGGGCGCGCCTGACAACATTAGTGCAGTGGCGACTATAGTGTTATTGACGGTAGAATAGAAATACGGTTACAATATGAATTTTTCCCTAGAATAGAAATACGGTTACAATATGAACTTTTCCCTAGAATAGAAATACGGTTACAATATGAACTTTTCCCTAGAATAGAAATACGGTTACAATATGAACTTTTCCCTAGAATAGAAATACGGTTACAATATGAACTTTTCCCTAGAATAGAAATACGGTTACAATATGAACTTTTCCCTAGAATAGAAATACGGTTACAATATGAACTTTTCCCTAGAATAGAAATACGGCTACAATATGAACTTGTCCCTAGAATAGAAATACGGCTACAATATGAACTTTTCCATAGAATAGAAATACGGCTACAATATGAACTTTTCCCTAGAATAGAAATACGGCTACAATATGAACTTGTCCCTAGAATAGAAATACGGCTACAATATGAACTTTTCCATAGAATAGAAATACGGCTACAATATGAACTTTTCCCTAGAATAGAAATACGGCTACAATATGAACTTTTCCCTAGAATAGAAATACGGCTACAATATGAACTTTTCCCTAGAATAGAAATACGGCTACAATATGAACTTTTCCCTAGAATAGAAATACGGCTACAATATGAACTTGTCCCTAGAATAGAAATACGGCTACAATATGAACTTGTCTCTAAAATAGAAATACGGCTACAATATAAACTTGTCCTTAGAATAAGAAAACGGCTACAATATGAACTTTTCCCTAGAATAGAAATACGGCTACAATATGAACTTGTCCCTAGAATAGAAATACGGCTACAATGTAGGTAAAGACGCCTGTAAAGATTTAGTAGGTGTGTAGAGGTTATAACCTAACCTGCGGCGGGACTATGAAACACCCTGCCTGTCTCCACGGGCAAGGGGGCACAGGGGGGGGGGGGGGCCCACATCTCAGCCTGTCAGCCACATCCCCTTTGAAAACTTTCTTAAATTGGATGGAGCTGTACCAAATATTACGTCTTAGGGGCGAGTAATTAGCGGCTCTAAAGGCTTTGTGTGGTGAAAAGAGAGAGAGAGAGAGAGAGAGGAGAGAGAGAGAAAAAAAAAAAATTGCGTTGTATATATGCGAATCTGGCAAATAAGAAATTCTGTCGGGATTGGGATGATACAAGAATAAGTTGTGGCGAATATGCAAAAATAAATCCATGGACCAAAGGAAAAATAGAGACAGGATAAGTGTGAATAGATGTAGGTGCAGAGATGCTATTATGATATGGATCTAAAACTTTCTTTTATAATGAAGAAAAAAAAAAATAGAGAAATTGATATAAGTGGCTAAAAGTGACGCAAATTCAACAGCCCACACACGTGTGTTTCTTCCGGCCGCGTGCGGGGCGTCCGGCAGTGACAGCCAAGGCCAAGCATATTCCCTTAGCCTTGGTGACCTTGGCCCCTCAGGCACACGGGGGGGGGCGCACACGCAGCCGATCCCACAGCCTGCGGCGGCAACAACGAGGCTCACGGCGGCGTGCAGGTATAGGAGCCCACGAGAAGGATCTCTTGGGGATGAGACTCCCTTCCAGTGTATAGGGGAGACGCCCTCCCCAAAGTGTCAGATAGGACGATCTCCCAGGCGTCTCCAGGCCGTGTGCCGGAATATTCTGCTTTCATTAGTAAAACTAAGGAACTCAGCAGTGATGTTGCTGCTGCTGTGATCCCTGTCTGCCACGGGCTGCTGCGGCGTGGCGGGCAGAAGGGTCTTCCCGGGATCGAGTGGCTTCCACTTTCTGGTCAGTCCTCCTGTCCCAAGGTTCAGGAGACTGTCTGCCTCTGCTTGTGTGGATGCTAATTTTGTCGCGCAGATTTTTTTGTCTGCTTTTCGACGGCGTCCTTCACGGCAAGCAGGTCCTCCTTGGCGTCCTTCAGGTGTGCCTTGGCTCGGGTCCTGCGGCGGGCGAAGGAGGACATTGCCCTCTCCTCGCGCTCCGCCGCCTGCTGCTCTTCCTCCAGGCGTGCGTCCGCCCTTGTCCTCGGCGCTTTTGGGCCCAGAGCACGCAGGTCCCTCGCGCTGGAGATGCTGATGCCTGCAGAAACCTCCAGCACGGAGGTCACGTCCATCAAGACGTGCCATGCCACCTGGGTGGACTCCATCAGCGCCCGGTGGCGTGTTTGTGCTCCCCCATGTGGAGCGGGGGTCGTGGAGGCGCCGCTGGGTGCGGACCAGGGCGGCCTCCACCTCTTCGCGGCTGAGCGCGCCAGACGACTCCAGCCTCCCGCCCAGGGCGAGGCTCAGCACGGTGGTCAGGACCCACCACGCCAGTTTTTGCTGGCTGCTGAATAATCATTTTTCTAAAGTTTATTATAATACTATGAAAGTTTTGCCGTGGGGGAAATAACTGGAAACACCTTGTTGTTTCCGGCAGAAATTCAGTTTTAAATATTACAATATGGATAATTTACCTGTTATGTATAATCAGGTATAGGCCTACATAACAAAGTTTTAGTGATTTAAACGTAACTAATTCGATTTTACCAAAGTGTCCGTATCAAAGGAAAATACTTTTCATCGTTATTATATCGTAGTTAAGTAAAGGTGCAGTGAATGTTGTCGAGGACGGCAGCATGTCTAAGATCTACTAAAAAATATCTGATCATTTCATTTTTATATATATATTAATCTGTTTTAAGAAAACGAAAATTTAAACCAGCACAAATGCCACACCGCTTTCTGAGAGAAGAGAAGGAAAAGAAAAGCAATAGATAGAAAACGAACAAAAGAAAAAGCATTTTAGAGAGCAGGAACAAAGCAGCAGTAACAAAAGCGCAGTAACAAAAGGCATAAAAAAAAATAAAAATAGAAACAAAACAAAACCAAAGGCTGTCGTACAGAAGCCAACACAAAACACCATCATTGATCTGACGGGCTTTCTAGACCACAGTTAGATATAACAGAGAAGACATGTATATTTGTTTGGCGGTGCGTGCTGCGTTGTGTGGGGTGTGGTGTGTGTTGTGTGTGTGCATTGGTGTTGTGAGGCAAGGAAATAACAGTAAAGCACATTTTATTTTTTAAATATAAGGAACTGGCCAAAGGCAAAGCTAAAGTAAGAAAAAACAAAAAAACTGCTAGTTGCAGCCTTATAAAGCGACAGTGAGATATTCTGAAGTGTGGAACTTTAGTTGGAGGTCTTTTCTCTCTCCCAATATCCAAGAGATTCAATACCAGGAAAGGGTAAAGAGTAAAGATACTGAAAATTT
>JACEEZ010018531.1:160982-163482 GCA_016584305.1 Chionoecetes opilio
GGCGCGGCAGGAATTTTTATTGTGACGCCTGTAATTAAGCTCATGCCAACACCCTGTGTACTCCGAGCCTCTGCCGTCGAGTAGAGTTTAAGGCATATGTGGGTCTTAAGCCCACTCGACGTGCAGAAAGGTTTTGGCAAGCCCTCGGATCGAGCTCGCACACCGAACAGGCCACTTGAAGGCACTAACCACTCTGCCACCACCTCCACATTTTGAATGATTGTTGGGAGTCACACATAACCATTCATGGCTGGTGAAGACCTTTCTCTATTATCTTGCGTCTTAAAAACAACTTTACAAGTAATGCCTTGTATTTAGAGATCCATCCCAGCCACGAAGATTTTAGTCGGTAAAATGTTCTTCCCACACAAAGATAAGTAATGAGTGTATTCTGATGGGCATTGCTCCCCTGAAGCAAAAACTTTTTATGTTACAACTCTGTATAAGTATTTGTGTGGTGTTGGTGGTAGTGGTGGTGGTGGGTGGTGGTGGTGGTGGTGGTGGTGGTATACGCACTACATAATAAAGACAATCACAGCTTTTGCATGCATGAAACTGATCATGACAAAAATGGGCGTGATTTGTATGCCCTGGGTGGCGTGTTTCAGCGTGACGGGCGTGGGCGACAGTCACAGTGGCACAGATCCCGCCCTCACCCTCCTAAATGAAGGGCCGTCAAGCCCATGCGGCGCCAAAAAATGTATTAAATAGTTTAGAGTAGTAGGGGTGGCTGCTCCTCCCTATTCTGTCCATCTTCCTAATGCAAGAAGTTTATCCAAAAGAAAACATAGACGTGACATTGGCGTGAAGAGCATAGAGACAGATAAGTTGTGAGAGAAATGTGAGTGCAGAGATGCTATTATGATATTGGATCTGAGAACTTCTTTTAAAATGAAAGAAAAAAAATAGAGAAATGATATACATAGAGGGTCTTTCAGGTGTGTTGGAGTCAAGGTCTGGAGGTGAAGTGGCTGAAGTGACGCAAATTCAACAGCCACACACGTGTGTTCCTTCCTGCCGCGTGCGGGCGTCCGGCAGTGACAGCCTAGGCCAAGCATATTCCCTTAGCCTTGGTGACCTTGGCCCCTCAGTGCACACGGGGGCGGCGCACACACAGCCGATCCCACAGCCTGCTGGCGGCAACAACGAGGCTCACGGCGGCATGCAGGTATAGGAGCCACGAGAAGGATCTCTTGGGAATGAGACTCCCTTCCAGTGTCATAGGGGAGACGCCCTCACCAGTGTCAGATAGGACGATCTCCCAGGCAGTCTCCCAGGCAGTCTCCCAGGCCGTGTGCCGGGAGTATTCTGCGTCATTATGTACACTGTGATCCCTGTCTGCCACGGGCTGCTGCGGCGTGGCAGCAGAAGGGTCTTCCCGGGATCGAGTGGCTTCCACTTTCTGGTCAGTCTCCTGTGCCAGGTTCAGGAGACTGTCTGCCTCTGCTTGCGCTATGTTAATTTTGCCGCGCAGATTTTTTGTCTGCTTTTTGACGGCGTCCTTCACGGCATGCAGGTCCTCCTTGGCGTTCTTCAGGTGTGCCTTGGCTCGGGTCCTGCGGCGGGCGAGGAGGGACATTGCCCTCTCCTCGCGCTCCGCCGCCTGCTGCTCTTCCACCAGGCGTGCGTCGCCCTTGCCCTTGGCGCTCTTGGCCAGTACACGCAGGTCCCTCGCGCTGGAGATGCTGATGCGCTGCAGCACCTCCAGCACGGAGGTCACGTCCATCAGACGTGCCATGTCCACCTGGGTGGACTCCATCAGCGCCCGGTGGCGCTGATTGTGCTCCTCCATGTGGAGCAGGTGGTCGTGGAGGCGCCGCTGGGTGCGGACCAGGGCGACGTCCACCTCTTCGGCGCTGAGCGCGCCAGACGACTCCAGCCTCCCGCCCAGGGCGAGGCTCAGCACGGTGGTCAGGACCACCACGCCAGTTATTGCTGGCTGCTGAATAATCATTTTTCTAAAGTTTATTACACTGGGTAACAAAAACATATGTTTTGAAAATCGTCCAGGGTTTTCCAGCTGAATTAGACTAATTTTGATGCTCTGAGTCCGAAAATGACCTTGGTTTTGCTCAATCAGGTCAGGTTTTTTTGCTACAGAAATTTAAAAAAAATCGATTTTTCGTAAAAAAAAAATTTCTGCGGATCATCAGCTGAGAAACCCCTGATGATTTTTTCCGTTTTCCTCAAGAAATAAAAGTCAGCGTATCCAAATTCATTCAGTTTTTATTTAGTCCATCAAATTTGATAAGCATAATTATCATAATATTAGTATAAGAATGAGCGTTACGTGACACAAAAGTTCAGAGTTCACGGCATAAATCGGCGTTTCTTCGATTCCCGTGTGTGAGCAGCTGCTGGGTTGTCTCTCTTCAGCGACCAGCAGTAGTCCGCCATCATGACTGCGTCCCACCTCCCCTGGTACCTCTCCTCCATTTGGCGCATGTCCTGATGGAACCTTTCTCCCTGCTCGTCGCTCATCGCCCCAAGGTTTTCAGGA
>JACEEZ010018531.1:168482-173482 GCA_016584305.1 Chionoecetes opilio
TTCTACCGGTGAGTAGTCTCTAAACAAGTCATGTATGATGCCACATATACCATAATGTTTCCAATTTTTGTAGTAAGATAATCATGTTTCACCTGTTCAAAAGCTTTAGTTAGAGTCTTATAAATATGAGCATTGTATTTGAGCGTCCAAGGCAGAGTAGATGTTATCGGTGAAGGCGGTCGAGCACTAAAGGTACTTAAGCCTTGGTCGAAAACCAAATTGTTCTTTGTTGATAATAGATGTTTTTGTTTACGAAATTTAGAGAATTTTTTTCATTAATTTTTCGTAATATTTTTGAGTAGGTACTTAGCAGTGAGATTGGTCTTTAATTGGCAATGTTGTTCTTTTGGACCTTTTTTATAAATAGGGATTACGGTTGCATGTTCTAAACATGAGGAAAAATTCCTTTTTCGATGGACTGGTTGAACACGATTGATAATGGAACGCTATTTGTTCTTTATTAGCTTTTGAGAGAGACGGAGATTTTCCATGGATATTACACTTTTTGGGTTTTTTAATGAGTTATTACAGCTGCAACTCTTGTGGTGTACTGGAGGAACAACAATTGATGTTATAATTACCTCTCAGAAAGTCAGTGGGTTAATATCGGAAGGTGGGATGTTGTTATCTAATTGAATCAATATCTGTATAATACTTATTGAAGATCTCTGCAATATCGGATGAGGCATCTCATTCCTGTTATTATTCATTGTTATGTGAAGCTGAGTATAAGTTTTTTTATAGTTATTTTTTCAGCTGGATTTATGGTTTTCCATATTTTGGCGTGTATCCTTTTTAAAGTTTTGTAATATCACATATAGTATGAATTTTATGTTTTTTATAAATCCTATTTTAAAGGAAACCATTGGGTATATTTTATTTTATAATCACTTTCCGAGACAACACCTATTTTATAGTCCTTAAATAAGATTATTTTTGTCTTGACCGGGGGGGGGGGGGAATTTAAATTTTTTTTTAACAGCTGACGTTATACAAGGGTTTATGTAGGCCGTTTTTCAGAAAATATATTTTGTTTTTATGGGAACCATTACATTGTATAAATTACTACAGTTTGTCTAGAACTGTATTGAGTTTTATTTATCTCTTGTGAAGATAAGAAAGTGTGTTCCATCATATTGGTGTGAAGTTTTTTGAGAGAAAAGCTCCTTATTCTTAGTGAGTTCACAGTTCATGAATTCTATTTTATGGAGACTTTTGATTTTTTTGGGGGGAAGGAAATATTTAAGAAAATAGTAAGATGGTCCGAAATGGGAAAGGTGTACAATACCTGCGGTTAAACCTTTCCAACAAAAATTTAGTGAATATATGGTCTAGGAGAGAAGGGTCACCCAAATTTTAAACTATCTGGAAATCTGAGTGGGTCTGGATTATGTGAGGAACGAAAATTTAAAGTTTGAATTTTGCTAAAAGTTTTTTGTTGTGTATGGGTTGTATGCTCAATAAGTTTATATTAAAGTCTCCTATAGTATTTTTTAATTCTGTTTTTGCTTTGGTCTTGGTAAATCTGTAATTTATGACATTCGTGAATTCGTACTACTAGTATATGTTTACTATTTGGTTTATATATTGCACAAAATCAGACAAACTGATTGATTCAGTAATAATTCTAATAGTAAGTATTCAATGTATTATTGATACAGTTAAGTCATATTGTTGTTTCAGATTTTAAATTGTCAGAAACATAGATAGAAACCCCTCCTTGATAAATGTATCGGGGTTATTTGTAGATGTTATAGCGCCTTGCCAACGTACTAAAACCCGAAGTCCATTGGAAAGTTGGGCTTAATATAAAAAAAAAAACTTCCAACGCTATTAGAAAAAATATAAGAAAAGCGAAATATATTGTTAACTTGTAATGTTATAGCGACTTCCAACGTTATAAACACAAAGGCATTAGAGTATAAGTCTCAGAGCCCTCAAGTGTTCCTCATAGCCATACATCCGAGCCCTGGGCCACCACTGCCTACAGGCGCTGAGGCACAAATGTAAAACAAAATAATAAATAAATAATAAATAAAGTGGGCTAATAGGTACACAAAATATCTAATACTACGTGACAAGCGTGTATTTGGGTCCTCCCTTTTCAGGGTTTTTTTTTCCAGCCGGAACATAATAACTCATCAATTAACAACTGTGCCATTATAGTAAAAAAATAAAAACTATCATACTAGAAAATAATAATCATAAAAAGCGGCATAAATACAAAAGCAAAAAGATTATTAAAATACGTGACGTGAATTTTGGTTTTCTCTTTTTTTTATAGTTTAGTTTTTTCGGCAAAGAAGGAGATCACTACTAGAATAAGACCTGTATACTAATCATAACTAAATAAATAATAAAGTGGGCCTAATAGGTACCAAAATATCTACTACTACTGACAAGCGTGTATTTTGTTCTCTCTCTTTTACAGGGTTTTTTCGCAGGGAACCATGATATCTCATCAATATAATCCCTACTATAGCACTGTATATAAATAATCATAAAAATGATAACAAAATACGAGACCAAGTCCGTATATATTTGTTCTCTATTTTTTTCTTATAATTTATATCTATGACCCGTTTAGTAATCCTTGTAGTCTAACTGAATTGGGTTATATTCAATTACTTTTTCGTAATTTTATGGCTAACAACAGACGATTTTTTTTATATTCCAAGGCAAATCATGGCGTGAAGGGTTAAAAGGTGCGGGAAGGTGTGTCGTGAATGGCAGGTGCGACTTGAGAGGCCATAATGGCACTTGAAAGCTTCGTGAAGGATTTTCATGTTGACAGTTTTCAGTTTGAAGCTTATTGAAATTCCTTTTTAACACCTTCACGCCCAGAATCCTTTCCGGTGGCTATAAAAAATGTATGTTTTTTTCGAATCAACCATGAAATTATGAAAAGTCACTGCAATATACCAAATAGTTAGTGCTAGCAAGGATCTAACGGGTCATAGTCTAGAAATATTGCTTATATTATAAGAATCGTCTTATGGTATCTAAATTACGAATGAAATTAACGCTCTGGGTCTCAAAGGTTAAAGATGGATGTTACGTTTCGCTTGTTTCCAATTCGCTGGGAAGTTTTACCGTGACTAAATATACTAATATGACGCTAGTGTTTTTTTTTTTTTTTCCATATTCTTGAGGAATCTTTCTATATATGAATTCCATGATATGTTTTTCAAGAATTTTTTTGTTTTTTTCTCTCTCTCTCTCTCTCTCTCTCATCTCTTTCTCTCCTCACTCCTCTTTCTCTCTCTCTCTCTCTCCGTCCCTCCTCTCTCTCTCTCTTCTCTCTCTCTCTCTCTCTAGGTCTCTCTCTCTCGTCTCGTCTCTCTCTCTCTTCTGCTCTCTCGTCGCCTCTCTCTCTCTACCTCTCTACATCTCTCTCTCCGTCTCTCTCGCTCTCTCGTCTCTCTCTCTCTCTCTCGCTCTCCTCATCTCTCTCTCCGTCTCGCTCCTCTCTCTCTCTCTCTCATCGTCTCCTCTCTCTCTCTACTCTCCTCTCTCTCCTCTCTCCTCTCTCTCTCTCTCTCCTCTCTACTTCTCTCCCTCTTCTTCTCTTCTCCTCTCTCTCGTCCTCTCTCTCTCCCTCGTCTCTCTCTCTCTCCTCGTCTCTCTCTCTCTCTCTCTCTCTTCTCGTCTCTCTCTTCTCTCTCTCTCTCTCCTCTACCTCTCTCTCTCTCTCTCTCCTCTCCTCTCTCTCTCTCTCTCTCCCTCTTCCTCTCTCTCTCATCTCATCTCTCTCGTCTCTCTCTCCTCTCCCTCTCTCTGCTCTCTCTCTCTCTCTTCTCTCTCGCTCTCTCTCCTCTCTCTCTCTCTCATCTCATCTCTCTCTCTCCTCTCTCATCTCATTCCCTCTCTCCGTCTTCTTCTCTCTTCTCTCTCTCTCTCTCTCCTCTCTCATCTCTCTCTCTTCTCTCTCTCTCTCTCTCTCATCTCTCTTCTCTCTCTCCTCTCTCTCTCTCTCTCTATACTGTGGCTGAACTTTTGATCTGAGGATTCTTGAAATGGTAGTCATCATTACCTTCTAATATGGAGTGTGATAAAAGTGATCAAACCAATTAATCAGCCAAATTACCATTACTAGAAATTGTGGTACAGACGGTTTGAATGGAAAATCGTGATCATGAATAAAAAATGCATTGTTAATACATACATTATTTTTGTACCCCTTAAATCATACACTTAATGTACTTCTTGGTAAACTAGTATTAATACGAGATCCACTGGCGTCACGATAACTGTTCTTTCTCTGCTTTTACGCTGATCCTTGACACGACTAAAAACACTAATGGTGTGGCCTTTCACGCTGGCAGTAATGTGCAAAGTGAAGGTCGTGTGTGTTTGTTTATTGGGGGTTGGGGTGTGGGTGGTTATAGGTCAGTGTAATGTTTTGATGATGAAAGGTGCATGTGCTTTAAGTTTCAACCTTGTGACGTCAATAATTGAAGGAGAGAGAGAGTAATAATAATAATATAATAATGAATTAAAGTTTTATTTCCACCGGCAGTGGTTTATTCGTTACTACCATTTATTTTCAAGATAATAGCTACAATAAATTTAAATTACCCAGTTTTGCATTAAAACATTCAAAAATATAAAATTACTAAAATTGTAAAATAGAAAATAATCGATATTAAATATATATCAGAATATGCTTAATAAAAAAGTAAGTGACTAAAGCATTATTAAAGAAAACAATATATAAGTAAAATCATTAATAAAAGGTACATATATTTCGAACTAATAATATACTCTATACATTAAAAGAAAAAGTTCTATACTAAACTTCATTTCCCATCCACAGTACAAGTTTGAGTTTAGTTTTGAAAACTTAGGTGTTAGCAGCTTTAACTAGCGGACGGGGAAGCTGTTTTCCATACCTGGGGCCCCTTACAGAGAGGAGATCTGGCCCCCATGTCTGTGTTGGTCTTAGTGACGTACAGGTGGATCTCGCTGTCTGGTGGTGCTACTACCATTACACGTCCCCT
>JACEEZ010018531.1:178482-188482 GCA_016584305.1 Chionoecetes opilio
TTTTTTGGTTAAGAAATTTAATAGAATTTTTTTCATTAATTTCTCGAATATTTTTGAGTAGGTGCTTAGCAGTGATATTGGTCTGTAATTGGCAATGTTGTCTTTTGGACCTTTTTTATAAATAGGGATTACGGTTGCATGTTTTAAACATTGAGGAAAAATTCCTTTTTCGATGGACTGGTTGAACAAGATTGATAATGGAACAGCTATTTGTTCTTTATTAGCTGTTCCATTATCAATCTTGTTCAACCAGTCCATCGAATAAGGAATTTTTCCTCAATGTTTAATGGGACCTCAATGTTTCCTTAATGTTTAATTCCTCAATGGGAGCGTGCGACCCTTCGTTCTGCGGGTGAGTAGAGCAAATAAAGCATAGCGAGACACTTTTAAAGAAGTACTCTTTTGTATTATGAATAGGTTACTAAAAGTACGTACTGTTAATACTTCCATTGCTACTACTGACACTACCACCATCTTCACTGCAACTATTACCACTACTACTACTACTACTACTTCTGCTACTCCTACTATATTCACTGCCATCACAACTCCTACATTAGTCCAGCGGCAACCCGTGTTCCCTCTCCTGCACGCAGATGGAGATCACCACCCAGGACGGATCGGTGCACTTCGCAACGTTTGGCTCCGTGGAGGTGGCCGATGACGCCTTCTTTACCCTCACCACGGCAGGCACAGGGCACGGCACGGCGGGTGAGTCCCTTGTTCTTATTGTCCTAGACATGACGATGAGGGACTACGATGATTATTCAGCGGGATTTTGTTCTTTTCTTTTTCCAAACCGTTGATCGACCCGACTCTCTGTGGAATGAGATTTTCAGTCTACCAGTAAGTGTGCGTGGTCTACTTTCCCTCCTTCACACGTCCCCTTTTGTCAAAGAACAAAGAGAAATCAGAACATATTGGAGAATTAAACCAACTCTTACCTATACTAAACTCTTCTGTTTTTGTTACCTCATTTGTTTTTCCTTTCGTAAATCATCCTTAATATGATTGCCCACACGTCAAAGCGAGAGAGAGAGAGGAAGGAGGAGAGAGAGAGAGAGAGAGAGAGAGAGAGAGAGAGAGAGAGAGAGAGAGAGAGAGAGCAGAGAGAGAGAAAGAGAGGAGAGAGAGAGAGAGAGAGAGAGAGCGAGCTAGAGCGAGAGAGAGAGAGAAGCGAGAGAGAGAGAGAGGTAGAGAGAGAGAGAGAGAGCGAGAGAGAGCGAGAGAGGGGGAGAGAGATAGAGAGAGAGAGAGAGAGCGAGAGAGAGGAGAGAGAGCGAGAGATGATTGATTGATTGATAATTTTTTATTGGCCTTAATATTATACGTTATTAACTTAGAGAAATGTCAAAGCCTTTGTCCATTTGAGTCGTAACTCTTTATGGACTCTTATGCAAAATAGAGGTTCAGCATATTGTAGCGTGTAGGACGGCCTAATGCTAATTTACATATGAACAACTAAATTAAATAAAAAAAAATTATATTCCCTACTGAATATAACTACTTAATTTTAATCAATTAAATGAATAATTTAATAGTATGTATTTTAAGATGATACACAACAACATTCATACCATAACGTCAGCATACATAATAGTACTGTTAAAGAAGAATCATTATAAATATCACATTAATTATACAAATCACAATTATAATATAATAAATTATTTAATAGTTACTTTTCAAACGTTTCTTTTTTTCAGTTTTAAATGATTTAATTTCTTTATTCCTTACTCATTGGAAGTTTGCTTCTCACCGTTTATTTCCCCGATTGAGAACACTTTGTTGACAATGGGAAGTTCCTACACAATGGAAGTTTGAGATTATTGGTTTCTCTGGTTTGTATGCTAGCGTTGTGGGTCTAAAACCACTGCAATTTTGTATGTATTCAAAACGCCTTACCAACAAAAGTTATCGTCTGATAGTCTTAATATCATTATTTTAGAAGTTTCAACTCAACGAAAGATTGGGCTTGTGTGTCCATACCGATTCTAGAGGACATTATGCGAACTAATTTTTTCTGATTTACAAAATAGTTATCAATCTATGTTTTTATATGCCCGCAGCCCCAGATAGCTGAACAGTACATAAATATGGATATACTAATGATAAATAAATATGT
Organism: Chionoecetes opilio; assembly: GCA_016584305.1. Taxonomy (NCBI): domain Eukaryota; kingdom Metazoa; phylum Arthropoda; class Malacostraca; order Decapoda; family Majidae; genus Chionoecetes; species Chionoecetes opilio. The sequence continues at coordinate 180,608 of JACEEZ010018531.1, forward strand.
CTTAAACTTCAATATTCCAATGGTTTCGTATTCTTCATATATTACACCTATTATTTTTGAAATCTTTTCATTACATTCCCTATGTGGGTTTTCCATCTAGCTTGCTATCATTAACACCTCCAAGGATTTAGCTTCTTGTCCATCTGTAATAATGAGATTATCAATTTTGATATTGTTGCATAGTGGTGTGTGTCATGTGTGAATGTGACAGCATACAGTGAGTTTTATTGAATAGTTAATGTTAGCTTGTTGCATTTTAACCATTCAGCAACATGTACCATTCAGTGTTCATTGTATTTCTTAATCATTTAAATCCTTCCCTGTAGAAAAAATGGTGTTGTCATCAGCAAAAAGTAAAATTTTAGATTTTTGGTACATAGAGTTATGTCATTGATGTAAATTAAAATAATAATGGTCCGAGGACGGATCTTGTTGCACACACAAGTAAGACTTTTGTAGACGATGCACTACTATTCGACTGTATACTGTTCCTGCCGCTGAGATACTTTCAAACCATCTGAAGACTGTCCCACTAATACCGTAATCATTAGTTCTTAATAAACTGGCGTGATTAATAGTATCCAAAAGCTTTAGATAAATCACAAAAATAGTTAATTGATACATTTTACTAGCTATTGCCTTATATATGTTTTGGCAGGTGTGTACTGCGAGTTCTATCGAATATTTAGGTCGAAACCCATATTGTTATCTGTTAGAAGTAAGTTTTTCTGTTAAATAGTTCATTATCTATTTGCAATAATCTTATTCCAAGACTTTGCTTATGGCGGGAAGAACTGAAATAGGTTCTGTAATTTGAAAAAATTGAACTATCACCTTTTTATAAACTGGAACTACTCTTGCAGTCTTCAGAATGTCTGAAAGCATCCTTCTGTAAATGATTTGTTTATTAATATTCCAGAAATGGAGATATTTCTTCTTTGCAGGCTTTTGATTACTTTCATGTCACAATCATCATTACCTGGGGCTGTAACCTAAATTAGAAATACACTATTGATTTCATGGCGTGTTGTAGGGGCCGAAAATAAAATGAAACAAGGTAGGTTGGGTAAAAAACTATCAAACAATATAGGAGTTTCCTCTAACAAACTGTGCTAATTGTTAGCCACGTTGCAGAAATATTCATTAAATTCATTACTTTAGAAAGCTATCCGAATAGATTTTCCTTGTGACAGAAATGAAGTCTGACTAATTTTGCAATTTTCCCTATTAATCATTTTTATAATTTTCCATATTTTTTTTTGCATTCCCTGATCCTTCTCCTCAATGATGGATTTTAAATAGTTTTTCTTTCGCTGTTTTATCACAGATGTTACATAGTTCGTATTTCTTAAATGTGGACTCGTATGTTTAAGGGCCACTTGCATAAAGTTTCTGAAGCCTATTTCCTTTGTCTAATAGAGTTTTGATTGCTTGCAGTAATGTATGGTTTATTCTGAATTTTTATCTTGATCCTATATTCTTTGATTGGAAATTTTTTATCATAACAGTTATAAGAAATTTTTTCCATGATAAATATCAAAATCTACATTGACATCTTGCCTATAATATCAGATTACCCACCTATAATTGACAATTCTAATTGAAATTTATTGACTGAATCGTTACTATAGTTCTCTTTTAATTGTTAGTTTGACAGTCCTTGAGTATTAAGGTAGGAGTGGCAAATGAGCTAAAGTACTGGAAAATGATCGCTTATAAATGACACCACTTAACTGGTTAGTTTTGTAGGTTGTTATCCATATATGGGTCAATAATAGAAGCTGATGTTCTTGTCACTCTTGTTTGGGTTTGGTTATGGGTTGGGAAAAACGAGTATGAATAGAACAAGTTAGTAAATTCCATACATTGTTTTATATCACAATTTAAGAGATTTAGATTAAAATCGACCATTATATAACATGGCATAGTTTGTGTTTTAGGATGCTATAATAAATATCAATTATTATCACCATAGACTTCAAAACTCTGCAAAACTGGCATTGGGTGTCTATAAATTATTCCAATAAAAAATCACATAATCCTTTAACTTCTAAAAATAAAGACCTCATATGGGGCAGCTGCAAGGAAATGTTTTGCTGAATCTTACCTTGATGTCTTCTATGTCAGGTCAATTGCTACCCCACCGCCACTCGTGCATTTGTTCTTATAGAAAGCATTATATGGGTTAAATGTATATAATGAAGATATGTTATGATTTAACGAGTCTCACTAGGCCTATTATATCAAAAACTTAACATTATAGTATTAAGGCACTGGTCTTGAAAAGTTCAAGTGATGAGGAACCTGCTAAATGTTTATGAGATATATTTTTTTTAGTCCTTACATGGGTCTACTCTCTCATTCAAGTCTTCACAAAAGTAATAATTCATTCAGGTCGTTCAAAAAAAAACGACTTGTAAGGTAATTGTCAACGGGTTAGATATCTTGCTTTCCCTAAGGGTTTTTATACGTTAATTATTATTACATTTATGGAACCTAGGTTGAGAATTCTCATTAAGAAGTCACACAAAATCTTCATTAACCCAAATGAGAATGGAAATATGGTACGAATTCATTATTTTACAAAAATATAATAAAGATAAATATATATATACTACTATATAGATAATTACAATCCTAAACTATTTACCCGCTTAGTGCTTTTTGTGATCTTGTCGTCATGTTTGCCGGCTTGATTACTTGTGGCTGAGACGAGAATGTGGGGTTACTACCTCAACCTCTCCGGCTCTTGTATATCCACAGGCTTCATCGATGGGGCAGCAGCAACACTTCGAATCAACAGCAAGGGTATCCTTAACCGGACCGCGACCACCTTTCCACTTCAGATGCACCACACCTGAAAAGCAGGAACAGCGAGACTGTCCGGCGTCCCTCGCACCCACAGCAGCAACAGCACCAAGTGATTCAACCAGGGTGAGTGGACCACCAGCACCGGCGTCTCGAACCACTCCACTCTCTGCAGCCGCGTCATCCAGTCTGAGAGAGAGAGAGAGAGAGAGAGAGAGAGAGAGAGAGAGAGAAGAGAGAAGAGAGAGGAGAGAGAGAGAGAAGAGAAATAAATTTAAATTACTCATATCACAGACCACTTCCATACAATGCCGCTGCTCCTAACCTACACAGTATGTAGATTCTGAGTTCATTATTAAGCAACAATGAACCCTGTGATGAGTTATCCAGGCTTGGAGTCATTGTAATTGTAATTTAATTGGAAATGTAATTTAATTACACATTATTTGGGGTAATTGAAATTGAAATCGTAATTTGCGCTATTTTAATTTCAAGTAATTGTATTGAACTTGTAATTTAGCTTTAAAATCACAAGTAATTGTATTTGTATTGTACATTGACTGTTTAGAAGCATAACAATTAGCAGTTACATCTACAAATTTTAAAAGCTATTACGTTGTTATACTGAGATGACAGAGAGGGCTCCTCAACAAGGTGTGCAAGCAGGTGTCGGAGAGTGAACAAGATGCGGACCAGGGAACCGTGAAAAAAAGTTAATAGTTGGCAATTTGGTAACTAGGGTTGGCGAGAGCCAAAGATCATTGCCAGACTTTACTTTTACTTTTGTTCGTGCAAACTCGGGATATAACAAGAAAAACAAATGTAAACTCGAGTATCCTAGCCATCAGCTTTACGTCAGTGCCTCATTTCTTCCGCTGAAATCCCAGTGCCAGTTTTCGTGCAACTACCCATCTCTTGAGATCTGTATTAGGATGAGACTCAGTGACAACAATGAGGCAGATTTTGAAAATTGAAGATGACTCAGTTCGTAAGGGATCGATCAGCAATGAGATGAAGGTATTTGGCACGAGATTTGGGACTATCAAAAAAGGCTTTAGAACTCCTTGCAATCAGACTGCAATTGAGAAAACTTGCTTGAAAAAGTAGCGAAGATATCCTACTTTCGATCCCAGAGAAAGTGCAATTTCTACACGTATTTTCGAGTGACAGTAACTTTGTGTGTTGCCCTAACATACATGGTTTACTGGAGGAATGAGAGTTCCGATCTGCAACTCACCTGAATGGCGACTTTCATCGATAGCTCAACAGCGGACCTAACGTGTGTCCTCCTCCAACAAGGGATGTATACAGGCATGTCCCTATTTGGGTATATCACACGACAAGTCACAGTATGATACTGTGGGTTTGTGACGTACTTAACCAACATCTCACAATCCCTCGCCGCTGATCGGCTCTTGATGGGATCAGTAGACCGTCAGTATCCTTTCAACATGTCCAGACAAGGAGAATATAATTTTGTTTTTGTACTAATGTGGAAAACACCACTGAAAGGGTTTAAAACACCAGACAAAGTGTTCAAACTGTGCCAAAGATAAGAAAAACATAGGAACAATGGTGGATGTCTATCCACCATTGATAGTCTATAATACTATTGTATTATGTCCTATAATAATTCATATAATATAATGGATTCTATAATATTCGGCCGTGACTGCCCTACACAGGCTCGAGTCGATGTTTGTTTCTCAGCATCCACTTATTGTCCGTAAATGATAAAAATGTGCAAGTAATCTAGATTGTTAATGTAGCGATATTTTCCTCCTTGCATTTCCCGCTATTGCTCTGACGGCAAGGAAAGAAATGGAGTGTGTCGTGTGTGTGGTGTGTGTGTGTGTGTGTGTGTGTGTGTGTGTGGTGTGTGTGTGTGTGTTGTGTGTGTGTTTAATTATGAAGGTATATATACGAGCAATTAATATAATATCAATGCAAAAGAACTAAAGTACTGAAAGTAAATGGTATACGTGTTACTTGAACCGTACATTAATGAATAAATACTGATTATACAGTATTCTGATAAATGTATCATCATAAGTAAACAAAATAATCAGTTTAATAGATAATGTTATTAGCTTTTTTTGTTTTAGTTTTTTGTTCTTTTTTTTCATTTTTTCTGGAGTCATTCAGAGTAATTAAGTAACCCTCACACCGGCAGAGTGGAGGGCCTGTGGGCGGCGGGTGTGGTAGCAGAGGGCAGCATGTCCGGCAGGTGACGGTGGTCGCCTCGGCGCGCCTGGGGGCATCCCACCACCACCTCGTCATCTCTGCCTCAGACTCGTTCTCAGTCCTCGTCCTCACGCGGGGAGAGGCGCGTCTGGCGAGGCAGTTTGACCAGAAGGACAAGGAACCATCCCTGCAGGGACCACCACCAGAAGGGCAGGGGTGCAGGGTATGGCTGGCAGCCACCCCGAGGCGTCCATGGCGGGCATGAGGGCGTCCAGCATCGCCGCACCTGAAGTTTGCAGAGCGCGTGCACGCGCCTCTTGCCGCATCGTCCCTCCAGGTGGACGTGCATCCGCCAGCCACACCTTGCCCATGAAGGGAGGCCGCGCTCGGGGGCCAGGCGCCCACCGCCAGCAGAACCAACCGACCACACCGCGGCGCCCCCACCAACAGCTCCCACCCGTAAAAAAAAAAAAAAACCGACCCCCCTCCTCGTTCCCGCCCGGCGTGCCCCTGGTGGGTAGGCGTACCCCGGTGGCCGTGTGCCCCGCCAGCGCAGCCAAAAAGGCCCCAGGCCCTCCAAAAAAAAAGCCACGGGCCCCCCCGCGCATAGCCATCGCTTACTGTAGATTCTCCATCTTGCAAGTGCATCATGCTGACTTTTTTCTTTACCCAACTACACAGCTTCCAGCACAGGGACCCTTGGCATAACAAATTAAGGATCTCCAACATGACAATATTTAGATTTGTTTAGATCCCCGCTCACCGCCTTGGTCCCCGCGCCTCAACTCCTACCTCACCAGTTCCAGTATGTCACTCAGCCATCACCAACAAGTGTTTAGGGGCATCAACCATTAATATGATCGTCTTCAACATCACTACACTATCAGCATCAGTACTACCAAGTCATTATATATAACCTGTTGGTGAATTTGTCCTCCAGATATCAAAAAAACATTATTGTGTGTGTGTGTGTGTTTGTGTTGTGTGTGTGTGTTGTGTGTGTGTGTGTTGTGTGTGTGTGCGTGGCTGTCTGTGTGCGTGTGTGGTGTGTATATATGTGTGTGTGGTGTGGGTGTGTGTGTGTGTGGGACTGTGTGTGTGTGTGTGTATGTGGTGTGTGTGTATTCATCTAGTTGTATTCTCTAGGTTTGTATTTTACAGGCCAGAGCAACGCTCGTTGCCCGTCTCTATATCAACATTTTATCATTCATCCCTAGTGCTTATTTTGGCGAAGCCACGCAACCCCGGGAGAGCAGGTCACAAACCCCGGCTAACACACGGTACCATTCACTGCTGGGTGACAGGGTCTCGGGTTTTAAGGAACAGCCATATGTTTTCCGCTCCGCCCGGGGGTCGAACCCGGACTTCTCGGTTGTGGAACCGATCGTGCTCCCCTACACTACGGAGTACCCAAGAGGTGTGTGTATGTGTGTGTGTGTGTGTGTGTGTGGTGTGTGTGTGTGTGTGTGTGTGTGTGGTGGTGTGTGTGTGTGTGTGCAACCGCCTTTGATAGTTCATGATATTTCTTTTTGAATTATTCTGTTAATACCACGAAGTGTCCTTCAAAACCCATTCAAATGTTGCTTAACTGCTTATATTTATTCTTTAAATAGGCTGTATCATCAAAAATACTCTTCTATTGAAAATTCACCCTCATTGTACATTGAACTAATAATATTGAACATTTTCAATTTATCGATACTTCAGTAGAGTAACAGATCCATTTCACGACAAGGGACGAATAGCAAAATATATACAGTATAACAAAGCAACACAAAAAATAACTTAATATTTACCCTACCACAGACGTTATTACCCCGTATCTACTTACGAAAAAAAACAATGTCCACTTAGTTAATAAAGCGGGTGTATTGCAAAGGGGGAAAATATTTTATGGCCAAGCGCTGCCCCTCCGACACAAGGGCTTGACCAATGGAGATGAGTCAAGAAACGAAAATGAGCGATGGAAATTTTTAATGGAAAGGGAGAAAACTACCCATCAGAAACTAGAGGAAAGGTCAGAAATAGGTAGTACTGCAACACTTAGATATATAAAGTGAGAGAGAGAGAGAGAGAGAGAGAGAGGGAGATAGAGAGAGAAGAGAGAGAGAGAGAGAGAGAGAGAGAGAGAGGAGAGAGAGAGAGAGAGAGAGAGAGAGAGAGAGAGAGACAGAGAGAGAGAGAGAGAGAGGAGAGAGAGAGAGAGAGAGAGAGAGAGAGAGAGGGAGAAGAGAGAGGAGGGAGGCGAGAGAGAGAGAGAGAGAGAGAGAGAATAGGAGAGTACGAGATAGGAGAGAGAGAGAGAGAGAGAGGAGAGAGAGAGAGAGGAGAGGGAGAGAGAGAGAGAGAGGCTATAACATATTATATTTACTTTTAACTTGTACCCTCTGTATTATTTGAACATTCATATGCTTTGTTTTTCTATTGCATTAATTGTGACTGTAGGAATTTAATTTGCTAAATATATATTTTATATATTTTTTATATTTTTTTTTATGAGTAACAGTTTTAGACTAGAAAAATTTAATTGAAATATGTTATGAACAGTAGCTTTTTCTGTAATTGTATTGTAAATGTAATTTAAAAATATTAATATTGAGTATTGTAATTGTAATTTTAAATTTTTCCCTTCCTTGTAATTGTAATTGTAATTGTAATTGAGTAGTTGAATAATTTATCTCATTGTAATTATAATTGACCAAAACCAATGTAATTAATCCCAGCCTGGTGTAAACATAGTTATTTTTAATGCCAACTGAAATTATATTACTCAGGAGGCTAGGACTTTACCCCAAAATACACCACGCACACACGCACCACACACACGCACATTTATTATCGAAATCATCAAAAATTCTACTATTCGTCGTCCTTTTGTTAGGG
>JACEEZ010018531.1:193482-195693 GCA_016584305.1 Chionoecetes opilio
TCGGCGCTGAGCGCGCCAGACGACTCCAGCCTCCCGCCCAGGGCGAGGCTCAGCACGGTGGTCAGGACCACCACGCCAGTTATTGCTGGCTGCTGAATAATCATTTTTCTAAAGTTTATTATAATACTATGAAAAGTTTGCCGTGGGGGAAATACCTGGAAACACCTTGTTGTTCTCGGCAGATAATTCAGTGTTTAAATATTACAATATGGATAATTTACTGTTATGTATAATCAGGTATAGGCCTGCATAACAAAGTTTTAGTGATTTAAACGTTACTAATTCGATCTACCAAAGTGTCCGTATCATGGAAAATACTTTTCATCGTTATTATATCGTAGTTAAGTAAAGGTGCAGTGAATGTTGTCGACACACACACACACACACACACACACACACACACACACACACACACACACAACACACACACACACACACACACACACACACACACACACACACACACACACACACACACACAAACACACATAAACACACACACACACACACACACACACACACACACACACACACACACACACACACACACACACACATAAACACACACACACACACACACACACACACACACACACACACACACACACACACACACACACACACACACATACACACACTTATGTAAACACTCACACACATACACACACACACACACACACACACTGCTTGCTTGGTCTGGTGGAAGCATCTCCGTTTGACGTTCAACTGGGCGCGAGTTCAAAGCCCACTAAAGCTCTTCAAGTTATTATGTGTCAGTGCAAGCAGTTACTATCCCCCTTGAGCAAGGTCACGTGTGTGGTGTGTGTGTGTTGTGGTGTGTGTGTGTGTGTGTGTGTGTGTGTGTGGTGTGTGTGTGTGTGTGTGTGTGTGTATGTGTGGTGTGTGTGTTGTGATGTGTATGTGTATGTGTGTGTGTGTGTGTGTTGTGTGTATGTGTGTGTATGTGTGTGTTGTGTGTGTGTGTGTGTGTGTGTGTGTGTGTGTGTGTGTGTGTGTGTGTGTGTGTGTATGTGTGTGTATGTGTGTGTGTGTGTGTGTGTGTGTGTGTGTGTGTGTGTGTGTGTGTTGTGTGTATGTGTGTGTGTGTGTTGTGGTGTGTGTGTATGTGTGATGTGTGTGTGTGTGTGGTGTGTGGTGTGTGTGTGTGTGACCGTGGGTGAATTATATAGGACCTACTGCCTAGAAATATACTTGGCAAAACGCATTCTCCCCATCCAATACGTTCATTATTTTGTTTTAAACTCCTTAACACCCAGATCTTTCCTTTACTATAAACAAATCGTCTGTTTTTACCCTTAAAATTACCAAAACTAACTTTATATACCAAATTAGTTAGTCGACAAGGATACTAAACAGGTCATATCTATAAAATATTGCTTTTATTAACTAAATATCGTCTAATGATACCCAGATTACAATGGAAATTACGTTCTGGGCCTCAAAGGGTTAAATAAAATAGACTATAGTCAGTCCATTCCTGGTATATAGTATAGTCTCCCGTTGCCTCTCCTCTCCCCACCCAACACACCCTATCACCTGGAAACACTCGATGACAACGTGGTTAACAGACAAACTTAATTATGTTCACAACCTGCCTGACTGGATTTGGAAAGTCGTTGCAACCCGGCATAATTATAACTTGTGCGTGTGTATTACTGGAATAGCTTGGGAGTAAGGAGGAGTGACAGGACGAGGCAGATTTGTGCAGCGCTAAATACGAGGAAATAGCAGGATACAATTATAAACACATACATTAACACTGAAGGATTAACACAGCAAATACACAGGATACATAATACATAATAATATAATAAACAATAACATAATACATAATACAACATAGTAAATGATAATAATAAATACAGTAGGACATGAACAGACAGAAACACTTGAAACACTTGAAACACTTTAATATGCTTACCATACATAATACATACGTTAATAAAGTTATATAACATAATTTGTGTAAGCAGCCCATACGAAGCCATACGGCTATTCGGGCAGCATCTCTGTAGTTTATAAACAAGTTTATCTAGGACGTCAGTAGCAATTACATAAAAAGAAGAAAAAGAAAAAAAAAAAAAAAACAAGAAAAACTAGAAAAACAGGGTAAACAAAACAAAAAAACACAAACAAAACAAAAATCAGGAGAAATACATAGACAATTGCTAAAATTCATTTGTAGAATGC
>JACEEZ010018531.1:197389-199889 GCA_016584305.1 Chionoecetes opilio
TCTCCTCTCCTCTCTCTCTCCCCTCTCCCATCTCTTCTCTCTCTCTCTCTCTCTCTCCCTGTCTCTCTCTTTTCTCTCCTCTCTCTCTCCTTTCTCTTCTCCTCCTCTTCTCTCTCTCTATACTGTGCTGAACTTTTGATCTGAAGATTCTGAATGGTGTCATCATTACCTTCTGAAATATGAGTGTGATATGAAGTGATCAGAAACCAATTATCAGCCAATGACCTTACTAGATTGTGGTGACAGACGGTGTTGAATGGAAAATCGTGACTCATGAATAAAAAATGCTTTATACATACATTATTTTGTACCCCTTAAATCATACACTTAATGTACTTCTTGGTAAACTGAGTATTAACGAGATCCACTGGCGTCACGATAACTGTTCTTTCTCTTGGCTTTACGCTGATCCTTGACACGACTAAAACACTAATGGTGTGGCCTTCACGCTGGCAGTATGTGCAAGTGAAGGTCGTGTGTGTGTGTTTATGGGGGTTGGGGTGTGGTGGTTATAGGTCAGTGTAAATGTTTTGATGATGAAATAGGTGCATGTGCTTTAAAGTTTCAACCTTGTGACGTCAATAATTGAAGGAAGAGAGAGAGTAATAATAATAAATAATAATAATAAAGTTTTATTTCCACCGGCAGTGGTTATTCGTTACATACAATTATTTTCAAGATAATAGCTACATAAATTAAATTACACAGTTTTGCTTTAAAAACATTAAAAATATAAAATTATAAAATTGTAAAAATAGAAAAATAATCGATATTAAAATATATATACAGAATATGCTAATAAAAAGTAAAGGAATAAAAGCTTATTAAAAGAAAACAAATATATAAGTAAAATCATTATAAAAGGTACATATATTTCTACCTAAGAATATACTATATACATTAAAAGAAAAAGTTCTATACTAAAATTCATTTCCATCCCGAAGTACAAGTTTGAGTTTAGTTTTGAAAGACTGTAGGGTGTTAGCATCTTTAACTAGCGACGGGAAGCTGTTCCATAACTTGGGGCCCCTTACAGAGAGAGATCTGGCCCCCATGTCTGTGTTGGTCTTAGGGACTACAGGTGATCTCGCTGTCTGGTGGTGCTACCAGTAACGTCCCCTACAGTTGGAAAAGTCAGATTAGGATATAGATGGGTCATATTTTTGAACATAGTGACCCCTGTGTCGTGAGTTATTTGGTCTTTAACATTCAGCCATTGTAGTTCTTTAAAAATTGGAGTCACATGATCGTACTTCCTGGCTTTACCATCTACTACTTTTGCTGCAAAATTCTGTAGTTTTTGAACATTGTTTAGGAGAGTTGTGTTTTGCTGTGCCCCATATTACATTGCAATAATTAATAATGCTAAGTACAAGTGATTGTATAATTGCTGTGCGAGTATCCTTGTCGAAATATTCTTTTATTCTATTTACATACATTAGAGATCCGGTTACTTTTTTACTCATTTCACATACATGTTTGTTTAAAAGTCATGTACCTGTCCATGTGTAGTCCAAGGTTTTTTTACATGTGTGGTGGGTTGAAGGGTTGTGTCGTGGTGCTGTATAGTGAGATTGTCTGGTATCTGGGATAATAGTTGATAGGTACCTATGAACATACACTGTGTTTTCTTAGTATTCAGTAGTAAACCATTTTTCAGAAGTACAACTTTGCTTTATGTAAGGTTTCCTGTGTTTTCTGAATGAGGGTGTCAGGTTATTGATAAGGTTGTTGTGTAGGATTTGTGGGCCCTCAGCGTATTGCACTAATATCCCGTCATTAATAAAAAGGGCGACATATCATTCACGAAATTTTAAACATTTTGGGGCCCAAAGTATAGAGCCCTGCGGGACCCGTACGTAACATGAAATTTTCGAAGAAGTATTTTTTTTTTAATCGTACTGCTGCGTTCTCCCTTTAGGTAACTGTAAAACCCAAAAGTTCAACATTTGTTTTTGTAAATTTTCCCTTAAGTAGGAGGGTGTGGTTACACTGTCAATGGCTTTAAAATTAGATCGCAAAAAGGATAATAGAAGAGGGGAAGAGAGAGAGAGAGAGAGAGAGAGAAAAGAGAGAGGAAGGGGAGGGGAAAGAGAGGAGAGAGAGAGGGGAGAGAGGGGAGAGGGGAGAGAGAGAGGCGAACCACATTTTTCCCTTTTGGGTTATCAATATCCCCGAATTCTGGCAAATCGATTTAAATTTTTCCCGTCGCTTTTGGGGGGTGTAAAAGAATGGGTTTTTGGGGCCCCCGAATATGCAAGAAAAATTTCCTTGTGATCCAAAAAAAACATAGACTTTTCCCTTGGGGCGTGAAGAGCATGGGAGACAGGAAAAGTTGTGAGAAAAATGTGAGGGGGCAGAGATGCTATTATGTTTTGGGACCCTGAAAAACTTCTTTTAAAATGAAAAAAAAAAATTTTGGAAAAAAATTGATATACATGGAGGGTCTTTCAGGTGGGGTTTGGAGTAAAGGTGTCTGGGGTTTAAGTGGCGGGAAGTG
>JACEEZ010018531.1:204889-222389 GCA_016584305.1 Chionoecetes opilio
AACACCACCACCACTTCAACAACCACCACCACTTCAACAACCACCATCACCACTTCAACCAACACCATCACCACTTCAACAACCACCACCACCACTTCAACCACCACCACCTCTTCAACAACCACCACCACTTCAACAACCACCACCACTTCAACCCCACCACCACTTCAACCACCACTACCACTTCAACCCCCACCACCACTTCAACCACCACCACCACCTCAACAACCACCACCACCACTTCAACAACCACCACCACTTCAACAAACACCACCACCACGTCAGCCACCACCACCACCACTTCAACCACGACCACCACCACTTCAACAACCACCACCACCACTTCAACAACCACCAGAATACTTTCAAGAGAGTCGATGACACTTCGTTGTTCATTTGTTGGGACTGTTCTTTCTCCAAATCTACAATGTTTATTGCACAACAATTCCGGAACTTTCGTGCACCGTCTTCTTCTCCATTTGTGCAATGTTAGTAGTTTATTTAAGAATTCTGAAAGCTTCATATTAGTTTGATACAGCAAAACCCTTAAGTTTGGGAGTCTGTTCGTCTATATTTCATGAAACTGACCACTGAACATAGAAAGTATAATAATGCTCTTGGGCGACCTCTAAACAGCCTCCTAACACAATTTAATTTCACCAAGGACCTTAGTTTCATACATAGAACAGGTGCTTGTGGGCCCTTCGAACCCATGTATTGATATTTGTAGTAGTAGTATATTTTAAACAACAATGTGATTGCAAACTCCAATCGTGTTGTTGCTGTCGTTGGTCACTAGTCAAAGTGCCTCGGGGTAGACCACGTTCCGTGTGATTCCAACCCTTTGTGTTCCGTGTGATTCCAACACACACACACACTCACACACGCACACAAACGTAAGTCCATGAGTCTACTGAGTTTTTGGAATGCGGCAATACGTTACCGCAGAGTTTTTCCTGTAATCTAATACGCCTAAGTTTGTTTAGCCCAAAACCCCCCTTCAAAATAGTTCAAACGACATGGGACCAAGCCGCCTACCACCTACGATTTATTTGCAATTTGTTGAGCCTATTCCCATCAAAATTGAATTTACAGTTCGGCTACCCACTTGAAACACTTGAAACACTTTAATATGCTTACCATACATAATACATACGTTAATAAAGTTATATAACATAATTTGTGTAAGCAGCCCATACGAAGCCATACGGCTATTCGGGCAGCATCTCTGTAGTTTATAAACAAGTTTATCTAGGACGTCAGTAGCAATTACATAAAAGAAGAAGAAAAAAAAAGAAAAAAAAGAAAAAAAAGAAAAACTAGAAAAACAAGGTAAACAAAACAAAAAAACACAAACAAAAACAAAAATCAGGAGAAATACATAGACAATTGCTCAAAAATTCATTTGTAGAATGCTAATAAAATGTATTGTTGGCACTATAATAAATATACATGACCATCATTAGAAATATATTAGAACAAATATTAGAACAAATATTAGAACAAATATCTTGTCAGTACTGGGACAATAAATACTTTTTGTATTGCCTTTTAAATGAACATAATGTTGGTAGGGTCTTAACAGAGTCGGGTATATTATTCCATATCTTGGTACCAGAGTAGGCTAGTGAGTGTTGAAAAACTGTCAGGTTATGTTGTGGTACACGGAGGTGTTCACAGTTGCGGGTGGGGTAGTTATGTTGAGGGAGCAAGTTAATATAATGACCACCAGTAACTAATTTGTGCATATATATTCCAATCTGTAATTTGTTTATGTCAAATAATTTCAAGATGTTCATATTCTTAAATAAAGGGTGAGTATGATCAAAGTAGCCCGAATTTGTAATGATCCTAATTATTTTCTTTTGTAGCCGGAACAGGGAAGTAAATGAGTGGATATGTGTTGCACCAGACTGGAGTACAATATTGAAAGTGTGGCAATACATGGGCATTATAGAGAATTTTAAGTATATTATTAGGCATAAGGTCTCTAATTTGATATAATAGAGATACGATTCTAGACAATTTAAGACATAATTCATTAATGTGTGGTTTAAAGGATATGTTATCATCAAAAGTTACACTAGTAGTTTGTGTTGGTTAGTTCTGTTGATGACATTGTGTTGTATATCAGAGTAGGAAGAATTTTAGTCGCCTTGTTGGTAAAGAGCATATAATAAGTTTTGTTTAAATTGACGGTTAGTCTATTACTCAAACACCATTTATAAAAATGTTCTAGGTCTTGGTTGGCTGTTTCTATCAAGGATGTAGGGTCTGCACCAGTAATGAATAACGTAGAGTCATCAGCAAAAAGTATTGTTTTTAAATTTGTAAATACATTTGGGAGATCATTTATATAGATAAGGAATATCATGGGACCGAGGACACTACCCTGAGGGACTCCGTACTGAATATGTTGAGGTATAGATAGACAATTCTGAAATTTTGTACTTTGGGTTCTACCAGTGAGGTAGTCTCTGAACCAGTCATGTATGATGCCACGTATACCATAATGTTTCAATTTTTGTAGTAAAATATCATGTTTCACTGTATCAAAAGCTTTAGTAAAGTCTATATAAATAGTGAGCATTGTATGTTGAGCATCCAGGGCAGAGTAGATGTTATCGGTGAAGGCGGTCAGAGCACTAAAGGTACTTAAGCCTTGTCGAAAACCAAATTGTTCTTTGTTGATAATAGATTTTTTATTTAAAAAATTTAAAATAATTTTTTTCATTAATTTCTCGAATATTTTTGAGTAGGTGCTTAGCAGTGATATTGGTCTGGAATTGGCAATGTTGTCTTTTGGACCTTTTTTATAAATAGGGATTACGGTTGCATGTTTTAAACATTGAGGAAAAATTCCTTTTTCGATGGACTGGTTGAACAAGATTGATAATGGAACAGCTATTTGTTCTTTATTAGCTTTTAGGAGAGAGACGGAAATTTCATGGGTATTACACTTTTTGTTATTTAATGAGTTTATTACAGCTGCAACGTCTTGTGGTAGTACTGGAGGAACAATCATTGATGTTGGATAATTACCTCTCAGAAAGTCAAGTGGGTTAATATCGGAAGATGGGATGTTGTTATCTAAATTGGAAGCAATATCTGTATAATACTTATTGAAGGCCTCTGCAATATCGGATGGGCATCTCATTTCTTTATTATCATTGCTATGTAACTGAGATAAGTTTTTTTATAGTTATTTTCAGCTGATTTATGGTTTTCCATATTTTGCGTGTATCATTTTTAAAGTTTGTAAATATCGACATATAGTATGAAATTTTAAGATTTTTTATAATCCTATTTAGGACATTGCGGTATTTTTTATAATAACTTTCAGAGACAACACCTATTTTATAGTCCTTAAATAGATTATTTTTGGTCGTGACCGATTTAATTACAGCTGACGTTATCCAAGGGTTATGTAGCCGTTTTTCAGAAATATATTTTGTTTTTATTGGGAAACATTCATTGTATAAATTACTCAGTTTGTCTAGAAATGTATTAAAGTTTAAATTTATATCTTGTGAAGATAAGAGTGTGTTCCATAATATGGTGTGAAGTTTTTGAGAGAAAAGCTCCTTATTATTAGGAGTTACATTTCTGAATTCTATTTTATTGAGCTTTGATTTTTTTGGGGGGAAGGAAATATTTAAAAAAATAGGAAGATGGTCCGAAATGGGAAAGTGTACAATACCTGCGGTAAACTTTCCACAAAAATTAGTGTATATATGGTCTAGGAGAGAAGGGTCACCCAAATTTAAACTATCTGGAAATCTAGTGGGTCTGGAGATGTGAGGAACAAAATTTTAAGTTTGAATGTTTGCTAAAAAGTTATTTGTTGGTGTATGGGTTGTATGCTCAAGTAAGTTTATATTAAAGTCTCCTATGAGTATTATTTTATTCTGTTTTGCTTTGTCTTGTAATGCTGTATTTATGACATTCGTGAATTCGTCTACTGCAATATGTTTACTATTTGGTCTATATATTGCACAAATCAGAAAACTGATAGATTCAGTAATAATTCTAATAGTAAGTAATTCAATGTCATTATTGATACATGTTAAATCATATTGTTGTTCAGATTTTAAATTGTCCCACAACAGACATACAGACACACAGACACACGGCTACTCCTATAGTATAATAGACAAGTGCTTGTGGGCCCTTCGGACCCATGTATTGATGTTTGTAGCAGTAGTATAAATTAGACAACATGTGATTGCTAACTCCGATAATGTTGTTTATGTCGTTGGTCCCTGGTCAAAGTGCCTCGGGGTAGACCATGTTCCGTGTGATTCCAACCCATTGTGTTCCGTGTGATTCCAACACACACACTCACACACGGACACAAAAGTTAAGTCCAAAAGTCTACTGAGTTTGTGGAGGGCGGCAAGACATTACCGCAGAGTTTTTCATGTAATCTGATACTCCTAAAAGTGTTTCTAGCCCAAAACCCCCCTTCAAAATTAAACAATCGATATGCGACCAAGCTAATTTACCACCTACGATTTATTTGCGATTTTTTTAGCCTACTCTCGTCAAAATTGAATTCACAGTTTCGGCTACCCATAACAGACAGACAGACAGTCACACGGCTACTCCTATAGTATATCAAGTATAGACGTCCAGCCTCTGGCCCCTTTGCTTTTGGCTCAGTTCTTGCTGCTGGAACATGACAGCGAGCCACGTTCCAGCCAATTAACTCATTACGTGAATTACTCATTAAGGGCTTGTTCTATGCAAAAAGTTTGTTGTACAGACCCCCATTGATTTTGACAGCACTACTTGGATGTCGAATGTCAGCTCAATTTGACAATAATTAGGAGTAGTTTACGCTAATTACTTATTAAGGGCTTGTTTTACGCAAAAAAAATCTTCCGACGACCCACATTGATTTTGACAGCACTACATGCATGTCAAATTTCAGCTTAATCCGACAATAATTAGTAGTAGTTATACACTTTTTGGTGGAAACATGGTTCCACGGGTCTTATGGTAAGCGACAGCGAGCAAAGCTCGCTGTCAATTAGACAAGTGTTTGTGGGCCCTTCGGACCCATGTATTGATGTTTGTAGTAGTAGTATATATTAAGTATAGACGTCCAGCCTCTGGCCCCTTTGCTTTTGGCTCAGTTCTTGCGGTTGGAACGTGACAGCGAGACACGTACCAGCCAATTAACTCATTACGTGAATTACTCATTAAGGGCTTGTTCTATGCAAAATGTTTTTTATCATACAGACCCCCATTGACTTTGACAGCACTACTTGGATGTCGAATGTCAGCTCAATCCGACAATAATTAGGAGTAGTTTACGCTAATTACTCATTAAGGGCTTGTTTTACGCAAAACAATTCTTCCGATGACCCCTATTGATTTTGACAGCACTACTTGCATGTCAAATTTCAGCTCAATCCGACAATATTTAGGAGTAGTTATACACTTTTTGGCGGAAACTTGGTTCCACGGGTCTTATGGTAAGCGACAGCGAGCAGAGCTCGCTGTCAATTAGACAACATGTGATTGCAAACTCCAATCGTGTTGTTGCTGTCGTTGGTCACTGGTCAAAGTGCCTCGGGGTATACCACGTTCCGTGTGATTCCAACCCTTTGTGTCCCGTGTGATTCCACTCCTTTGATCCCGTGTGATTCTAACCTTTTGGGTTCCGTGTGATTCCAACCTTTTGGTTCCGTGTGATTCCAACCCCTTGTGTTCCGTGTGATTCCAACCCTTTGTGTTCCGTGTGATTCCAACACACACACTCACACACGCACACAAACGTCCATGAGTCTACTGAGTTTATGGAATGCGTTTGGACGTTACCGCAGAGTTTTCCTGTAATCTAAAGGGGCGGTCACACTAGCCATTTTTACCCGTGGACTGGGCGGTTTTGCGTGGGCTGGGAGCAGAGCTACTTCTGGGCGCCCAGAGCAAGTGGTCGCACTACTGCTGGCCGCTTCCAGCCGCCCAGCCCAGTGCCTCTCAAATCAAAACAAACGTGACAATGAGCGATGGAACCGAGGAGTTGGCTTTGGCTGCAATGGCATTGGCAACTTGTATACAAGCTCACCAACATATAAACAGAAAACCCAAAAAACGAAGAAGAGAATGGTTGGCCTTGGTTTACCTTGGTTGGCCAAAAAGTCAAAAAAAGTGTTCAACAACCTTTTAAAAGAAATGTTCCTGGAGGATTCTCGGGGGTTTTACGAGTTTCACAGGATGTCCAAGGACAATTTTGTGAAGCTGCTGAACCTGGTGTCACCTCTCATCCGAAAACAAGACACCAAGTTAAGGAAAGCTGTGTCACCAGCTCAACGCCTGTCAGTTACACTCCGCTACTTGGCCACAGGTAAATGATTACTTTTACAATATTTTGCTAATTTCAACCGTAATAGAGTACGAGGTTGGGTAAGTATTTGGGTAAAAACTTCGTAGTGTGCTTTCAACCGATTTTGAGGCCGAAACTTGGTTTTCGTGATTAGTTTTGAGGCACTCGTGGAGAATGTGGGTCCCTCACGGACAGCAGTACCGCGGTTATATTGGACCAGAGTTTCGCGGTCGTTTTCAGAGACACCGTCTATTTTTTCTTGGCCTACAATAGGTGCTTGTTCTAATGGAGATACTTTCGTTATGTGCAAACCCATAAAAAAAGAAAATATATACTTTGTGGTTAAGGTTAGATTAAGTTTCATTAAAACCTATAAGGTTAGGTTAAGTTTCATTAAAACCTTTAAGGTTAGGTTAAGTTTCATTAAAACCTATAAGGTTAGATTAAGTTTCATTAAAACCTTTAAGGTTAGGTTAAGTTTCATAAAACCTTAAGGTTAGGTTAAGTTTCATTAAAACCTTTAAGGTTAGGTTAAGTTTCATTAAAACCTATAAGGTTAGATTAAGTTTCATTAAAACCTATAAGGTTAGGTTAAGTTTCATTAAAACCTTTAAGGTTAGGTTAAGTTTCATTGAAACCTATAAGGTTAGGTTAAGCTTCATTAAAACCTTTAAGGTTAGGTTAGGTTTCATTAAAACCTATAAGGTTAGGTTAAGCTTCATTAAAACCTTTAAGGTTAGGTTGTTGTTTTTTTTTTTTTTTTTTTTTTTTTTTTTTTTTTTGCGCAAAATAAAACTAGCACCATTAAAACAAGCACCTATTGTAAGCCAAGAAAAAATAGTCGGTCTCTGAAAGCGGCCGCGAAACTCTCGTCCATTATTACCCGGACGGCTGCTAGGTTAGGTTAAGGTTAGGTTTAGTTTCATTTTATGGTAAATATCCATATGAACACCGAACTCACTTTGGTGGACGAAACTATTTGTTTCTGGTGTTTTTATGTGTTGTGTATGAATCTGCTAACCGTTTCTGTCGCAATTATTATTTTATTTTTTTTTCTTTCGGTAGATAAAGGTAGTGTTTTTTTAATTTTTTATATGGGTAAAGGTAAGGTTAGGTTAGGTATGGTTTAGGTTAGGTTAGGTATAGGTAAAGGTAGGTTAGGTGTAGGTTAATTTTTTTTTTTTGTCATTTTTGGCAAAAAAAAAAAAAAAAAAAAAAAAAAAAAAATGCGACATAAACGGTTAGCAGATTCATTCAAAACACATAAAAACACACCAGAAAAAAATTATTTCGTCCACCAAAGTGAGTTCGGTGTTCATCTGAATATTTACCCATTTTATTCCTGACATATATTTTTCCTGGGTGATTTTGAGTTGTTTTGGAATAATCAGAAGTTTGTATTGTCCGCCTCACAAACTATTTCTAACCTTAACTAACCTAACCTAGCAGCTGTCCGTGAGGGACCCACATTCTCCACGAGTGCCAGTTTTGATGTGTAATGAATGAATCTGGCACTAACTTTTGTCGGAAATAATACTTGATATCATCTGTTACTAAACCAAACCCCAACCTCTAACCTAACCTAACCTGAGTTAACCTAAGTTAACCGTTTCTGGCCGAAATAACGGTGCATATTCGGTACTACATATAATGCCATTATTATTCAATTGCGCTATGGGATATGGGGTTCCAAATACTAAGAATGAAGAAATCTACACGATGATGTAGATAAGAATCCTAGGAATTTTGAAAGCCCACTACCGAACTAATACCAAACTTTTATGTGGAAATTTTTTACACTAGGACCAGAATTTTCCACACAATTGGGAGTATGATTTCTGTTTACCTTAATGGATTCTGAAACACATTATCTCTAAGAATTTCCGTCGCAAATCACTACTTTTGGAGATTTACGTTGTTTTTAATAGGAAGGAGATTGTATAGGATATGAAAAATGTCTAACCTAACCCCACTTCCTGACTCCCGTCATATCTCTATAAGTAATTATTATTGACGGAAGCTCCTAGAAAATATTTCTTAGAATCTAGTAAGGTAAACAGAAACCATACTCACAATTGTGTAGGGAAATCTGGTCCTAGTGTAAAATAATATATTTGATGTGTTAAGAAGGATGGTTACATGGAAAATTGTCAGAAATGCTTAATTTTGCAGGTATCCCCCTTTTCTCCCCGCTATAGGTTAGGCTAAGCAACCAATGTCCAGGTTAGGTTAGTGAACTAGCGGGGAGGGAGGGTCTGTAGGGTTACAATCCCCCAGTTATGTCAGATTATGTAACCAATGTCCATGTATTGTATTAAAATGCAGTTTTACTGTTGTCAAGATTTAACGGAAATTTTTTAGGAATAGGTAGGTAATTTCCGTAGACTCGGTTATATATTTTTCTGTCAACTCGGCTTTATAGCATCACATAGTGTGTTTACAGGATATATTTTGTCCTTCACATAAACTACTACCCGTGCAAAACTAGTTGCCATTTTCCCCGCCCAAAACCATGCGTTCCCGACGGGTTTCCAGGTTTTAACCTCCTACCTAAAGCCAAATTTGCATTAAAAATGGGTCTGCGGCTCTGAAGCTGATTCTGCTCACAGGGTGAGCAGAAAAAAATATTTGTACTAGTAGCTATTACCATTATTATTATCAATTCTATAATTATTATTACCAATTATTGTTGCTGTTACTATTTTTATTATTATTATTATTATTATTATTACTATCTTTTATTGTTGCACATGCCTTCGGGAAAAATAAAATTTACATGATTGGTATTATTCAAGCACAAGCTAACATGATCTTATACTCTCAGGAGAATCTCGCCGCTCGTTGGAATTCCAATACAAGATCAGACACAACCTGATATCCAGCATAATACCAGAAGTCTGTGATGCCCTGTTTGCAGTTCTGAGAGGCACCTACCTCAAGCTTCCTACAACATCTGCTGAGTGGCAAGAAGTGGCAAGCGGCTTTAGCAATGTTTGGCAATTTCCTAACTGCATAGGAGCCCTTGATGGGAAGCGCTTCCTTTTGATCAAACCAGATAACACAGGAGCAGAATATTTTGACTACAAATCCCATCACAGTGTCATTATGTTAGCTCTTGTTGATGCATCATACAAGTTCTTGTACATTGATGTTGGGGCCCAGGGTCGTGCACGTGATGCCGGTGTATGGGATAAGTGCAACTTAAAAAAATACATAGAAGACAAGAAGCTTCAGGTACCCAGTGAATCACCATTACCTTATTCATCAACACAATCTCCATTTGTAATTGTTGGTGATGATGCATTTCCACTCAAGACATACATGATGAAACCTTATCCCGGAAAAAACTTGACTGGTGACCAGTGAATCTTCAATTATAGATTGTCTCGAGCTAGGCGTGTTTCCGAAAATGCCTTCGGAATACTGGCAGCAAAATTTTGTGTGTTCCAACAAGCTATAAGGTCAAGGACTGAATATATAATTAAGATTATATGTGCAGCTGTAGTGCTTCATAATTTTTTGCGGGTGAACTGTAAGGTACCCTTATCTCCGGAGACCATAGAAAGGGAAAACACTGACCACGGAATTGTCATTCCAAGACAGCGTCAGGAGGCAGTTGGATTTGAGAGACTACAGGCACCTGGTAGGGGACACTCAAATCAGGCTAAAGTAGTGCGCGATAACTTTAAGAATTACTTCATGAGTAACGGGAAAGTAGAATGGCAGGAGAAGATGGCACTACTACACTGATAAACCAACATCTAACTTTCCTTAAGAAACTCACTATTCCTAAAGTCATCTTCCAGACCCATTTTTTCTTTGCATAAGTATGTTGAATGTTCATTCAAAATACCTAATCCACAAAAAATAATTCATTTCAATGCCTTATTTCCCTAAAAACATGACTTTTGTAAAAAGCGCGGGAAAAACAACAGCTACATTCCAGCCGTGGCGCGAAACTTGCTGGCGACGTCACAGCAGGAAGCCTCCCAGCCCCGCCCGACGCAGACACACGGAGACTCAGAGAAAAATAAAGTACCCGTAGAATCCCGGGTGCTTCTGATATATTTTTTTGTGCGACACGGCACATACTTGCATCAAAAATTCCCCAAGTACTACATTTTTCTCCGAGTCTCCGCAGAGCTGGATGCAAAAAGTGACAACATATTGTTGATATACTCGATCATGGCTATATTTTGACTGCATTAAATCAGGAATGATGAAATGGTCTGGACGATTACTTTAAAGCCAGTCTTTATGCTTAAGTAATTCATGTATTTTACCAACTTCCCTTACTAGTGTATTGACCAAAGGTTTTCTAACCAGTTCATGGTAAGTTTAGGTTACATATAATCCCCCAGGTTATGAGAATTATTTTTTTTTAGCTCCAAAACACCCCTAGTAAATAAGGTCTTGGGTGTGAAAGGCCAATGTCCTGTCTTTGGGTGTAGTTGCAGCCTTTGTACTAACTCTGTTGCATGCATAGTTTTCTTCTCATAAATTAGCAGGCCTTGTAAACTACAGTGAGGATAAATTCGTATTTTCCCTGTTGCACATATTACAATTTTGGATCATAATAAATGATTAAGCACAGTATTTTACATATCATTTATACTAATACAGGAGTGAGTTCTGGGGACATGTGAGTTATGGGTCTGGAGTGTTGTGTGTCACGTTACGATACATGTATGGTTATGTCGTGGTGTTATGAGAATGTAAAGAGTTATAAGGATCACAGGGTGTATTGTGTTGTGATTTGGATCGTGGATGTGTATGGGGCGAATAAATCCACGTATGAATGCTACTTGTTGGTGAGACCAAGATATAGGTTGGGTGGGGTCACACCGAAACCCTATACACCGTTACGAAGGCTACAACGCGCAAAATTAAATGCAAATTCGCGCCACCATGCCAGCCACGGGATGCAGCGCCACGCTCAGTGAACTACATGGAGCAACAGGGTTAGCGTCCGCGTCACCTCCGTGTTTACCAGGTAAGAAATTTATTTTTCGTTATGTTCCTTGTCACTTTCGCCGTTCTTAATAGTGTCTCATGTCGGCTGTGATGGCGTTGATCTTTTGAGGTAAGTTGCAATACGAGGTATAACCGTATTGACATGTTATTGATGAAAAAGTAGGCATGCTTTCGAACAGGCCGCGGGTGGCATTCTTTACAAAAAAATTGGTGGCGCGGGGGATCAACGTAGGTGAAGGCGGGGGATCAACGTACAGGACATTTTGAAAAAG
Organism: Chionoecetes opilio; assembly: GCA_016584305.1. NCBI lineage: Eukaryota > Metazoa > Arthropoda > Malacostraca > Decapoda > Majidae > Chionoecetes > Chionoecetes opilio. The sequence continues at coordinate 216,467 of JACEEZ010018531.1, forward strand.
CTATATCTTTGAAATACCTACACAAAAACATAAACAAACAGTGATTGACTAGTATATTCGCATGATGATATTAAATGGTGGTGGTGAACTAGTGCATTTAAATTAAATGGACAGTGTTTTTTGTGGCATTAAAGTTGAAGGGATTGGTATTAATTTGTGCTATATCAGTGTATTATGATATTAAGAACAGAAACTAACTTATTATATAAGTGATTTAGTTATTAGAATGATTCTAGAATTAATTTTTATGGTTAAAAAAACCCATTTAACACTGCAATATTTTAGGGGCATGACGTTCGGAGTGATCCCCCGCATCCACTACGATTTTGGAAAATCTATTATTTTTAAATACTTAGAAAAAACACATAAGAAAAGTGACTGGGACTATGCATATTAGCATGATATTAAATGGTGGTGGTGAACTTAGTGCATTTAAATTAATGGAACAGTGTTTTTGGTTGGTTGTAAAGTGAAGGATGATTGGTATTAATTATATGATAATCAGTTTATTGTGCTATAATCACATGAACTAACTATTATATAAGTGATTAGTTATTAGACTGATTCTAGAATTAATTTTATGGTTAAAAAACATTTAACACTGAATATTTTGGGGGGCATGACGTTCGGTGAGTCCCCCACATATATGCAGACTCATAGTCCCAAAATAATATGGTTGCCATGAAGAATCGCCTCTTCCACTGTAAAAATACTAAGCTAAAGCTAACTAAACTAAACCTAACTTAACTATGCATGATGTCTATGTCATTAACTCTTTCAGATTAACCTAACTACCGCCATCACAGTCATCATGCCTCGCAAATATGTCAGGAAGAGCGACAAGCAGATGGACCGCACTGACCTGGAGGCTGCCTTTAAGACGCGTGACCACTAGCTGCAGCCTGAAAAGAAGCCGTGACAGATTCAACATCCAAGAAACAACTTGTCTTGCTGTTAAGTGCTCTATTTAGTTCCATATCTCCCCAAGGTCTTTGTATGGACCGCATCCACGTTCTTCTTTTGTCTCCCTGGGATGAGGTCATGCAAAAAGACCTCAGGGATAGCTTAGGGTCTCTTAGATTTATAGATTTTAAAATTTATTCATTTTTTTATTAGATTTTATTGCCAGCAAGGGCCTTTCTAAGTCCTAATTAAATTTCTTTGTTAAAGGATGCTTCAAGCGCTCTATTTATTAATGTTTTTGTCAACTTTTGTTGCCAGCCAAGGGCCTTTTTTTAAGTCCTAATTCATTTCTTTTGTTACAAGACGCTTCTATCTATCGACGAAGCTGTCGGATGGAGTACCATATGGCTGTTGCTTTCCCGTTAGAAATAGAGTTTTCAGCCCTCAACAAGAAATATACATTGGATGATTATACCATCCACGCAGCCAAGATGTTCTACGCCTGCCCATGAACGATGTGGTAGGATGGTGTACCAGTATGCCATAGCTTGTGGGAGCAAGATAAGAGGCCATCGCTGCTGCCTGGAGAAAGAGAAAATGTGCGACAAGGCGACTGGTACTATGCCTTCATGAACCGTCATCCAAACCTTGTACTTGGAAGGCTCCGGAAGCATGTCCATCGCCAGGATTGTTGCCTTCAACAAAGTCAAATGTGGAAAAACCTTCTTTAAGGACAGACACATTAGTCTTTGGAGAAGTACACATTCACGCGGGACCGGATATACAATTGGGATGAGAGTTCGTTGTTCGACGTATGAAGCCAGTCAAGGTTGTGTTGTGCGAGGGCCAGCCAGTAGCCAAGCAGGTAACTCGTGAACGCGGTTGACAGCATGACACATGACGTTTGTGGGCATTATAAATGCGTGGGGCAGTCCAATCCCTCAGTGTTTATAATTCCCAGATGCCCCCCCCCCCCCCCCCCCTCTAGGAATCCCGCATTTCATGAGGGAACACGATCTTTGGTTCCAAAGGGATATTGCATCCTAGTGGCTGGACGAATGGTGAATGCTTCGTGCAGACACTTCAGCATCTCCATGAGAAGTCTTGTTCTTCTGTAAGAGAACCAAGATTCTTCTGATCCCATGGACAATGCTGAATGTCACATGAACATTCAGCCTGTTGAGTTTCGATTAATGCATGGTATCGTGATTGTTACCTTGACTCCGCATACAACAGACAAAACTCCAAGCATTGGATGTGAGTGTCTTTAGGGTGCCTTTAAGACCATTCCTGCGTGCCCTACTGAACCGACCACGCGCTCATGCACCCTAACGAGCACATAACAGTCCACAAGTTGCCAGAGTTGCTTATGGGGCATGCAAACAAAGCCAACTACCCCCCACATTCCATGGTTCCGGGGAGACTGGTATATGGCACTCAACGCAAAACATCTTCCCAGATGATGTGTTTGTAGGAGCGCATGTAACCGAGGGACGGCACCACCAGAATTTGTAGTGGAAGTTACTCCCCACTTCTTCGGATGGAGGAAGTTCAGATGGAGAGGAGCGGACTGGCTGAAGCCATACCTCAGAAGCTATACCCCTTCCCGCTGGTCTCCCAGGCTAGATGATGTGCCTGCCAACTCCCGGGCCCCAGCACGGGAAGAGCCTGCCTACCAGAGCACCAGGCATCGACAGAGCCTGCCACCCGGGCCCCAGCACGACAAGAGCCTGCACCCCGGGCACCCAGCACGGACCCCCCTGCCACCCCGGGCCCCAGCACGACAAAGCCTGACACCCCGAGCCCAGCACGACAGAGCCTGCACCCGGGGCCCAGCACGATGGCACACTGACACCCGGGCCCGAGCACGACGCACCCTGCCACCCCAGGAACACCCTTCTAAACAGGACAGACTTAACCCCACCCAGAGTGTGTCAGGCCGTCCTAAGGTAATCCCGTCCTTATGGAAAGGACGGAAGAGGGGGGCGAGTGCGGGCCGCATTTTAACCGAGAAGAGGAGGCAATATCTGAACGAGGTTGAAGGCAGAGAAGAGCAGAAGCTGGAAGACAAAAAGGAAAGGCAGCGGCTGAAAAGAAAACATGGAAGACGAGGGTCCCACAGCGGGAAGAAGTCTGTGCCTGTCCCGGAGGAAGACACCACTGACGATGAGGAGGTTGATGATGATCCGACTTCAGCTGGACGACTCCTCCGAGTACTCGGATGAGGTGGACGACGAGGGCACATGGACTGCAGCATCATACCCTTGCTGCGAAAACATCACAGGGGGGACTTTGTCTGAGTTCAGCTGAAGCTGGAGGAGGGAAGGGGTGTGGGCACATTAGTGTGCTATGTTGCTCAGGTGTGGCCATCATGGAGGATGGAAAATTAAACCTTTCTTCCCGGATGAAGTCCGCTAACACCGAGGACAAGTCACCTTCACTACCATCCTAGATGAAGCTTTCTGTTGATCCAACAGTGCAAGGGTGTCCTGGTGACCTCCAAGGCATCACAAGAGGCAGGCTGGACCCTGACGTGAAGGTTGTTTCCCCCGCTGCATGCCTTCATGCATGCACTCGACTAGTGAGCATAAAATACCTAGACCTATTTTTTAATATAATGCTATTTTATATGAGCTTCATCTTTCATTTCATCACCTAATAATAATGGCCGGGGTCTAGGCTTAGAATATATGTTGATTTCAGGCAAAAAAAAACACAATAATGTTTGATGTAAGATGAGTTTAAAAATATCATTACGGTGCCCCCCCATTACCTGATCCGGTGTCCCCCCTCGTGGGGGGACACCGGACGAGGTGCCAAAAATGTATAAAAAAACCTTACATGACCCTTATATCTGAGTAAAGAATTAAGAATTCATGCAGGGTACCATAGGTGGGCCATATTGTGAGTTTGTTGGGGCACAGTGTCCACTCTCTGCCAGAGTAAAACATGGGATTTTGTTATGAAATTTATCCACTAATAGTTACGGTGTTCCCCCGAACCACAATACATATGTGAGTGGTGATGGTGTGTGTATGACGGTGGGCGGACGTGATAGCATACATTTTGTGTTGAAGTTTTTTGTTTGGAAAAAATGGTGGTTGTCGGTTGATGACCACTAAATAGCGACTTGAAGAGGCGTATCGATGTCTTTGGCAATAAGGTCTTCGCAGAATCATGGCGTATCGCTGGGATGAGTGACGTGTCAAAATCGCGATTGCACAGCAGTGAGACAGATGTTTCTTGTCGAGAGCTGCTTGGGGACTTGCACGTGGTGACCTCCGAGAGTGGTGTCGTATGGTGGGCGAGGCAACGCGCCCCCGGCGTATGCTCCCAATGATTGATACTTAGACTTGATGTTGGGTTTCACTGTGGTACTTTTTTAGGCATTCAGTTACCACAGACATAATTTTTTCTGTACATTCCATTTTTATGTGTTTGTGTGTGTCAGAAACATATTTCATGAAGGACATCAATGATTGTTTTGCAATGTCTTGAACCACCTCTGCGGGACGTTTCTCTTGGGCATTCATCATGCTTTGGACACATTTTAATGTCTCTAATAAATTTTCGTGAGTCATTTCGTCTTTGGTTTTTGCTGTTTTGCGTTGGTGTTTGGGAGTCCATGTGGGTATTGCAGGTACTGATGGCTTGGTGGCTGTATTGGAAGCCTCGCATGAACTTGAGCTGGGAGTTGGATGGAGAGTCACTATTGGAGAGGGTGCACATGTAATTGTCTGCTCTACCTCTTGCAAAGCTTCTTGGGCTGTCCTTTTTGTTGTGTTTTGGGTTGAAGCAATTTGAGAGACTGCTGGGGTAATGGCGAGTGAACTAGAAAGGATATGGCCAATGAAAGGTTTGTCTTCTTTCCCACTGGCATCCATGAGGTCTTCTAGTGTCCCTTCATAAATCACTTCAGCTAAGTCTGGTTGTGGCTGGACGTTGTCGTCTGTTTGGACTTTACTGTAGACAGGTGTCAGGAAGGTACATGCCTCGAAGTATTCCCATTTGGGAGTCACCGTCCCTCCTGACCCACTGGGTGTCTTCTCTACTTTGCGCAGCTGCTTTTGGAAATGTCCACGCAAGTAGACGAACCGGAACATAACATCAGCTGAAACAAACATCAATGGTGAGCCATTCTGGTTTGACAAGACTGTGCACTATATACAGTACCAAAACCCCTGGCCATAAACAATGAAAAATTCAGTCATGCAATTAAAAATACCATATTGAGGAACTACAGATGGAGACAGACCTAACTGCAACGTACACTCGCATACACTCTCCCAACAGTCCTGGACACTTACACTCTCCCAACAGTCCTGGACACACTCATACATTCCTCCAACAGTCCTGGACACTCGCATACACTCTCCCAACAGTCCTGGACACTCATACACTCTCCCAACAGTCCTGGACACTCATACACTCTCCCAACAGTCCTGGACACACTCATACATTCCCCCAACAGTCCTGGACACTCGCATACACTCTCCCAACAGTCCTGGACACTCTCATACACTCTCCCAACAGTCCTGGACACACTCATACACTCTCCCAACAGTCCTGGACACTCTCATACACTCTCCCAACAGTCCTGGACACACTCATACATTCTCCCAACAGTCCTGGACACTCATACACTCTCCCAACAGTCCTGGACACTCTCATACACTCTCCCAACAGTCCTGAATATCTCATACACTCTCCCAACAGTTCTGGACACTCTCATACACTCTTCCAACAGCCCCGGACACTCGCATACACTCTCCAACAGTCCTGGACACTCTCATACACTCTCCCAAAGTCCTGGACACACTCATACATTCTCCCAACATTTCCTGGACACTCATACACTCTCCCAACAGTCCTGGACACACTCATACACTCTTCCAACAGTCCTGGACGCTCTCATACACTCTCCCAACAGTCCTGGACACTCTCATACACTCTACCAACAGCCCCGGACACTCGCATACACTCTCCCAACAGTCCTGGACACTCTCATACACTCTCCCAA